>JASSUY010009668.1:14115-28512 GCA_032466535.1 Forpus xanthops | reverse complement strand
GGGAAAGGGAAAGGGAAAGGGAAAGGGAAAGGGAAAGGGAAAGGGAAAGGGAAAGGGAAAGGGAAAGGGAAAGGAAATCCTGAGTTTTTAACTTAATATTCTGTTGTTGTTCATTCCCATGGGAACATGAAAATGTGTGATTTTTAAATTATTGAAAACATGATTTTTTCTATTGTAGTACACTACACATAAAAGATTTGAATAAGGAAGTCCACAGGAAGCATAAGTCACCTAGATATCACAATGATAAGTACAGTCAATACTTTGGGGTTAGAACTTAGATTACTGATGACATTAAAGATAGACGTAGAAAAATCTTGACTGTGATTCTCATTTAGTTCTTACGGTCTTTATTTAAATCCTTGTGCAGTTGCACAGATGAAATGTTTCTTATACCATTTCTCTCTTTTTCTTTTCTTTTTTTTTCCCCTAGAACATTAAAAATGTACTATCTTGCCTGAGTACCAGCTCAACTGGGCTTTCAATTTCATTATTTCATATCAAAAGGCATTTTCCCTTGTATGAGAAATCCACAGTAAAAATTGAATTATGACTAGGAATAATTTATTTAACTATGTGACATCTCATTAGCAATGAAAAACATATATATATAGTCTTCAAAAACCATCTCTAGGTCTGACTGCTAAGACCTAGAGCTTGCTTGCATATGGATAACCAAAAAGTGGGATAATTTATCTAAGATATCAAGTAATGGGCTTGACTGCAACCTTATTTAGCCACAATGGAAAAATATGTCACACTAGGTGTAGGCTCATGGTATATAGAAGAGACAAGTGGAGATGGTTTTAGTTTGGATGAAAGGAATAGAAAATAGAAAACCATACATCTGTCAAAATCTAAACTACTCAGTATAGATTTACAGAGTAGTTAGATGTCAAAAGAGAATTAAATCCTAGAAATGTCTATTTGTCTTAGTGGTTATTAAAGAAGTCTGAAGTTATGCACTAAGATATGCACTTTTACTTTGAAGATGCCTAAGATTCAGTAAGGTGATTCCAGTAAGATGCATAGGACTTGAGCAAATACATATGTACTAAGATATTAATACAGAGATGATAGGTGGACTTGGGATTGCAGGTGAGCTTACCTAGGCTACAGGACAGACAGTACCAAAGGCTGGTCCTCCTGAGTACTTGTGGGGGCTACACATCTTACAGGAAGGTGAATGGAAAATGAAGATTGAGATGAGACTCAAGGTTAAGACTTTTCTACAAACCAGAGAAAGACGATACTTGAATGTACCAAATTTCGCATTTTAGGCAATCTCTTTGACTGCTAGGCTTTTGAAATATTCCACTAAAAGGAGGAAAGCAAGATCTTTGTCTTAGCTTAATAGTGCTTTGTTGCAAAAGATGACTGGGGGCAATTTGCACATAATGACACACACATGTGAAGAAAACGAGTAATACTGTGTTTATCGTTCACCTTGTGCAGTTCCTGACCTACCCTGGATCAAAGCTGGCTTAGATCTGCTCCTCCTGTGTGCAATGAAGAGTGCCAGGAACAATAAAGCACAGCTTCTGCAGCTTTTGGCCTGCAGGCTGCGCCTCAGCTGTCTGAGCAGCAATGACATGAAGCAACATATATTGACAGAATCAAACAGCTTTTTGGGTGTTTTTTAAGACCTTTTAAATGAGAAACAGATTGAATCTGGGAAGCACTCAGGTCATGAAAATATCCCTGGACAAAACCAAAGCAGCTTTGAGATCTCTTAGGAGTTTTCTCAGAGCTAGCTCTTGTCCCCAGCATCTATTCAGCATTACATTCCATGCTGTTATGTGCTGACAGCATAGAACATCTTTAAATTCATTATTCATTGGATTAAGAAAAATAAGATACAAAAAAAATTAGCAAACCAGACAATTTTATTGAATGTGTTGGTTGCAAGCACAATTGGCAGACAGCTTGCCGTACAATTGTATTTGGTATAGGGGAGAAAAGGGAGGAAGCATTAACTCATGCTTTGTTCTTTTCCTTAGCCTCCAATTGT
Source organism: Forpus xanthops (assembly GCA_032466535.1). Taxonomy (NCBI): domain Eukaryota; kingdom Metazoa; phylum Chordata; class Aves; order Psittaciformes; family Psittacidae; genus Forpus; species Forpus xanthops. The sequence goes on along the minus strand of JASSUY010009668.1, from coordinate 26,501 downwards.
GAAAGCCATTCCTGCTAGCTCTGATACTTTGAAGGATTATATCCTTCTCTTTTGCCACTTTAAAACTGATTTTCTCCTGGAAGGTTTGGGCAAAGATTAATCTTTGCTGGGAGGAAGACTGCATATGTCTTGGGCAAGCTGCTTGACTTCAGGAAACATCTTGGTCTTGGCTTTTTCTCCCACTGGAGAGGATCAGACCCAGCTGGTTGAGCTCCAAGAGCTTTAGATTGTATGCAAATGATCATCTGTGGCCATTTCCTTCTGTAAGGTTTCTAGAAACAGCAGGGGATTTAAAAGTCCCCTAAAATAGATCAAGACAGAACATGGATTTTAGGAATCTTGGCATCATTAAACTGTACAACTGCTGTCTTGCATAATATATATTATTACTCTGGTTATACACTTTTCCTCATTTATTAAGCTCTTTTACAGCTGGCTTGAATGCCCAGCCAATCTTCTTATGTATTTGGGACCTCTCTCACCACCCACAAATTCAGAAGCCTGTAAATAACCTGTGGAGCAACAAAAGTTCAGACTTTAAGGTTCCCTTTTGACACTAACATAAAATAAATAACCCATTGCAACACCAGGATAAGTATTTATGCGTCCTGAGTGGAAGTCATACTCAGCAGAAAGAACACTATTTCAGTGAAACACTTCAGATCACACATGCTTTCTTTTATTTCCTTTCTAATCTTACAAATAAGCAAATCCTTTTCTGTTATGTTCACACTGTATCACAGTTTGAAAAACATTGAGCTAACTTGGGAAAAACTCAAGCTGCTCTCAAAACATTTCTTTTGGTCTAAATTTTGGATATTCTTTCACTTGTACAATCAAATGTCTATTAGTCAAACCTCTCACAGCTTCACTTGTCTAATTCAAAATATGCCTCTGCTTTTGTTCTCATTCTGTGGCATTAAGCCGCATGTAATAGTCTGATGACCACATTTGCAGTATGCATGTCTTATTTCAAGTGTCTCATTCCCAGCAGCTGTCATAGTTTTCACTTTCTATTAGAGTAATCTTTCTCTTACTTTAGTGATTTGTTTTATTATAGCAAATGGGTGTACCTGTACTTTATTATTTTCCTATTCCATCACTATTCTTTGTTATTTTGCCTTCCTTTCCCTCCCCTTCCCCCAATATTTAACTTATGCACTTTCGCACTATGTTATTTTGTGCTTCCACCAGAATTTCTTTGCTTTTGTTTCCTTATATTTTCCTCCTCTGGGATTTAACTTATTAATCTTGCCAGATATTTATATCATGAATACTTGTTGTCTCTTTTATGTGTTGGTTTTAACATTTATTTTATCTTGTTTTTTTCCTTAATGATAAATCCAATAAAGTGTCTCTCTACTTCTCATGTAGAAATGTTAGGATGTTTGTATATATATGCACATATATATGTATCTATTATATATGATATGGAAACTAGTAGCTCAGAATCATTGCTCCTTTAAATTAAACCACTGATGAAGTTAACAGTTTCAGAACAAAAGAGCAAATATCTGTGCCATAATCATGTTGTTTTCAGTATTATTTTTTTTGGAGAATACCTGGAACCTGATGACTTTCCAAGAATGACCTCCTTGTATGTCAATACATAGGGAAAAGGGACAGAGCGAGTATATTCAGAGAAAAGAAGAGCTACCTCTGTTAGAAATTTAGAGGTTTTACACTTAGTAGCAGGTCCCTCTGCAATTTCCTCTTTTTTTGAAGAATAGAGAACATGCTCTCCTTATTGAATAGCTTAGAAGGCTCTGTGGACCTTGTTCGGACTTGTGAAACATGTTTCATGCTTTCTCATGATTACTATAATTGAACTAATTCCAATAATTAGCTACTAAAACTTAGTGACTGGTGCACTTGCAGATATATATATGTGTGGTTGAATCACAGTTTAACTTATAAACTGTAATATTGCCTAACTTTTAGAGGACAGGTAGGGTAATTTTCTTCTTTCAATAGGTCTTCCTTGTCCACCATTTTCATTACAAAATAGTATTTACCCTTCTACCTAATGTTCCTCGATGTAGCCAAAGAATAATTCCCCACTTACATAAACAAACAGGAGATCATATTATGCTCTCCTTTGCAATTCTCCTTTTTTCTTTCATTAATTCACTCTTCAGTCTCATTCCCTCTTCCTTTCTTTACCTCCTTTCTCTATTTTCAGAATGCCAATATAAATCTTACTTCTGTGAAAGGACTGTCAGCTTGCTAATAGGTTCAGAGTTCATGACCACATTGCCAAATATCACTAGCTCCAAGAAATTTCTGACTAAAGAATAACTTATTTGAGAATATGAGCAATTACAAGACCTTTAAAAGCTGAAGAAGAGTGAGAGTTCATTTCACACTGGAGTTTATAGCTGGGTTATGGAGAAACTTGACATTTGAGCCTGTTCTACAGCAACTTTTTATTTACTCCCTGTAGAAACCAAATAGCTTCAACTATGTTCTGTTCCAATTCAATTCCATATTCTTCTTTCAAAAGTAGTTTCATTTTCATTTTGCAGGTGTCAGTGGCAAATATTCCTGAAAAAGTACATGACGTTTCACAAAACAAGCCTGACTAAATTTTGACCTAAGTCTCAAGTGTGTACTTGCCACCCAAATTCTGAACTTCTAAAGATGGCTTGTTGACCTCTGTGCCTCCCCCTGTATTGTGTCCTACTGTATGCTGCAGTAGACTTCAACAGTGCATCTCCAAAAAGAGTGATTCAGCAGTCTTTCTTACTGCCAATTCAAGTCAAACCAAAGTAGTCCAATATTGTTTTATACTACAAAAGGACAAAATAGTGGAACAAATACAACCTGCTGTTAGTGTTCTTTGAATGTGAAGAGGAAGGCAATGCCAAAATTAACAGAATGTGGAACAGAATTCTGCAATCCATCACTACCTTGCTCTCAGCTGGAGGTGGGGCTGTTGAACAGATGTGTTGGGATTTCTGCAGAGAAAGGAGAAAGAATCTGGATAAACACAAAAGGAAAGCACACACCACTGAAGGGTGTCTTGTGAGGGTGGATTAAGGACTCTGCCAGTCAAACTACCCCCAATCAGTCCATAGGACACTGCCTACTCATATTTTTCTCTTTCACACAAGGTACAAGGTATCTAAGGGAAGCATTGCAGCAGAAGGCATCTTATTCTTCTGTGTATCAAGCCTGCCTACAAAGCAAAATGAAAAGCAGTCTGATATCTATTATTTTAAGAATTTTTTATCTCTGATTTTGATGTGTGACACACAGCCTTCGCAGTGATTGTAGATTTTTGTTTAGTCCCATGGATAGTAGGTCAACAAAATTCCACAAGCTGTGTTACCGTAAATTCAGGAAGAACTTATGTATGCAGGATGTATAGAACAACCTCACAGGAACATCTCAAGGCTTCCTCTCTCTAACTCGGGGTGGATTTTTATTCTTTTTTTATTTGGAGGCAACATGGCTTCAGAGCTAGGGAATTTAAGAAGTAGCAGGTCAAGGTTAACACAGTGAGACACTGCTAAAGAATTTAAAGACCAGCTTCCAATGTGTTGGACAAATTGATTTGGTAGGTTTCATATGCTGATTACATATATTGCTGTCTGGAGTCAAAGATTATTCAGAAAGTTGATTAGAAAATATACCTTTCAGCCATATTGTTTTCAGCTTATCTAAACCTGGCACTTCAAGACATGACTATGCATAATGGGGAAGAAAAGTGTTTCTAGCATTGTATTAATTTTCTTCGGCTGATGACTTTAACTAAAGAGTAAGATGTTCAAATATACATCACCTTGGTCATTGCTGCTTGCACTTTTCAAGTAGCTGGTATGTCTTTCCTTCCAGAGGGCTGGCATTTCTGGGCATAAAATAAATATAAAAAAATTTTGCAAAAAAAAAAAAAATAATGAGTGGAAGCTGGGAAGAGGGAATTAAATATCACGTCTGTATTTTCTTTCAGAATTAATGAAAGGGATAAATGACAGCAAATGAAAGCCATCTTCTTGTTGAAGTGGCAATAGCAGTCCCAGTGGGACATGGACTCAGCAACTTGAAAACTCTGAAAAAGAAGTGTTCAAAATCTCAGTATTACAATATTTCAGATTAGGCTATTCATTTCCTGCCTGAAAGTCAGTATTTCTTTTTGCCTGGCTCCTTCATATGGAGTGCTTTCCAAATAGTATCCATCTGATTAACGACAAGATTTTTGCATCAATGTGAATAACCAAATTAATTGTGAAAGCGGGATCATTATCTTCAGGTAGTGGTAGGATTGGATATATTACTATTTGCACATCTCTAGAACCAATCCCATTATGTATAAATTGGAATTTGATTTAAGCATCTAATTTTTAAATAGAAGACTTTAAACCAAGACTTTGGTTAAAATTGCTAAGCCATGATTAATAAACCAGCCTAGCAAATCAGTCTTTTTTAACAAATAAACTAGGTTTCATAAAATAGACCTTAATACCTGGAGTATATGAGGTCCTGACTTATAAATCACAGATATGACTTAAAATCAGTCATATTGCTTATAAATCAGGAATGCTACTTTAAAAAGTGCCATACTTCTGAAAAAAGGTGCAAGACAAATGTTTCTTACTTTATATATGTATATTTAATTTAGGTATTTAAAGTGAAAGCAATTATAAAGCTGCTTCTAAAAATGGTTATTTGAAAAACAGCACCTTAAAGAGATGATAGAGCAGAGGGGGAATTTTATTGGTATTCATAAATATGCACCTTGCCATTTGTAACTGTCTTTGTACTTTTTCCCTCTGCACGGGCTGCCTATCAGAGTTGTAGTACGCTGTCAAGATTGATGCAGGTCTGATGCTTGTTTTTCTCCTGTTTGCTTTTCTCAAATATGCCCTTGCCAGTATCAGTAGCTGAACTGCTTTAGTTTATTCATTCCCAGAATTCGGGTCTAAACCGCAGTACACAAACTTGAACTTTGAGTAGGTGGAAAACTGTGAGGAAGAGATAAACAGATTTTAAAATTACTGAAAGCAAAATTTTTTTCTAATCTTCAGAGAGTTTCAGCTTTTCTAGTGCTTAGTGATCCCATATCCTTCAGTCAGCTATTCAAAGAATAAAATGCCAGCAGACTTTTAGATCTGACTTCAGTGTACATGGGAAAACTCAGTCAATTCTTTCCCCAATGTTCTTAAACATTTAGCTTTGGTGTGATTTTGGTTTTGCATTTTGGCTGACTTTTTTATTTTGGCTCTTTTTGCATTTGGTTTTGTTTGTTTGCTTTTGGCTTTTCACTTAGTGGAAAATAAGTGCAGGAACACCTCAAATTAGAACATGTCAACAAAGACTCTTTCTAGCCTGGCCTTGAACACTGCCAGGGATGGAGCATTTACCACTTCTTTGGGCAACCCATTCTAGTGCCTCACCATCCCCACAGTAAAGAACTTCTTCCTTTTATCTAACCTGAACTTCCCTTGTTTAAGGAACATTTCTTCTCTGTAACCAGTGTTGTCAATGGAAATAATTAAATTGATTGAGAATTTCTGGAAAAAGCTTCACTTTAAAACATATTGCTTCTTACAGATTTCTTTTTCTTCTTTTCATACACTTAAAAACAAAAACTAAAAAGAAAATTAATCTATTTCTTGGTAATTTTTTCTGAAGTATATATGCTGTCAATTTTAGCTCTTCAAGTATTTAACCTGTCAATTTTAGCTCTTCGCATCCTTACAAAGTGAGGAGTCCTAATAGTGAAGTTCTTATTTTTACCTTGGTTAGCCATTCTGATTTTTAGACACATTTCATTCAGGTTTTGTAGGCACATTCATTGGTGTGAGATTTTTTTCTGCAAATGTTATCCATGAGACCAAGTGTAAAGCTCAGACTACTATCAGCTTGGAACTAAAGAAATGGGATTTAGTAGACAAAGTTTAACCACTTACTTTTTTCTATTCAGTGTGATGACACAGTCCTGTTACTCTTACTGTGAATGTACAAGGACATAAACAAAACTAAGTTTATAAAAGAGCTCATAAATGCAACAGAAACCTAAAATGACAGAAGAGCCATCTTTCGTCTTTTCCATTATCATGTTTTCTATGACCCTGCTGCTAAGGTACACATAAAATACCATAAATCTCTTTGTGTGTGTGTGGGTGAATGATACTGGCTTTCTGGTTACTAAGCTTATCCTGTCTATGCCTCAGTGTCCCCACTGTAAAATGCAGATTACAATGATATTTTGTTGCTTTGTTTTGTTTATTTTTTTTTTTCAGGCTGTACTTTATCCATCTGGGGTTATTATGTTCTGGTTTTGGCAATATCCAAAACATGAGTAAATGCCTTACTCAGGTCCCATACATATTGGGCACATTGTCTTATAAAGGGGCCTCTCTAGTTTCTACAGAAGAGAAAAATAAATAGCAATAATCCCACACTGTTGGGCTTTTTTAGTGATTTTTTTGTTATTGCAGTCAGAAATCATTTCCTATATCAATACACTATACAACAAAAAATAAATATTGTGAACTTTGGAAGGGAGAGGAGCAAACAAAACCAATATGAGGCAAGTTCACCATGAAGGTGCTTTGTAGTGTTTGCCCACATTACAACACTGGTGCTAAGGGACAGTTGAAGAGTGAAGGAGCTGCTGGGAAAAAGTTGACCTTGACTCCGTGAATGGTTTGGGAGGCTTACTTCAGACTGAATGTCATCTCTTCCACAGGCTGAATGTACATCAGCAGGCAGAGTCTGTTGAGTGCACTCTTGCCACTCAACTTCTGTTGTACTTTCATGCAGGAGGAATAAGCCTTGTGTTCTGGTGCAGACCAGCTCACAATGTATAGAGAAGGCAAGAGATTCACTTTCAAAAGCAAATATCGAGTATTTGGCTGAGTAAGGACGTCCTGATTGTCGTGGTTTGAGGCTTTAAAACAGTTCTGCTCACTCACTCCCCCCTCTTTCTTCCCCAGTCCCCGGGAGATGGGGAGGAGAATCAAAAGAATGCAACTCCCACAGGTTGAGATAAGAACAGTTTAGTAACTAAGGTATAACACAAATCACTACTGCTACCACCAATAATAATAATAGAGAAAATACAAGGAAAAAGAATGCAATTGTTCTTCCCCTGATACCTAGCCATGACACGCAGTGCCCCCCCATCACCTGATACAAGCTTGACTACACAGTGCACCCCATCACCTTATACCAAGTTCAGACAACGCCATGCACACCCCCCTGCACCACCATCTTTTCCGGTCTCTGCCCTCTCCGTTTCTACCTCCTGGACATGACGTGCTGTAGTATGGAATACCTCTTTGGTCAGTTTGGGTCAGGTGCCCTGTCTTTACTTTCACCCAGCTTCTTCCCGGCTCCCCTCCTCCCTGGCAGAGCATGAAACTCAGAAAGTCCTTGACCAGCCTAAACATTCCAAGCCACAACTATGAACACTGGTGTTATCAGCACTGTTCCCAAGCCGAAAATCCAAAACACACTGCTACACCAGCTACTACTTTAAAGAAAAATGACTGCTGCTGCCGAACCCATGACACCGACCAAACTGAAACAGGAGGGAAATGAGTAGACAGTGAAAGCAGGGACACACATTCTGGGAAGCATATAGAAGTGTGGGAATGGGATCAGGAATACTAAGGCACAGCTGGAAATAAATTTGACAAAGATTTTGAAGTATAATATGAAGGGCTTCTACGGGTATGTTAATCAGAAAAGGAAGACAAAAAAAATTGTACCTCACCCCTGATAAATGAGATCAGATCTGGTGACAGCTGACAATTAGAAGTTTAAAGTACTCAGCAACTTTTTTGCCTCAGTTTTCACTGGTAATTGCTCTTCCCACATGTCTGAAGTTCCTGAATCTCAGAGCAGGGACCAGGGGAATGAAGTCACACCCACTGTAGGAGATCAGATTCAAGACCATCTGAGGAAACTGACCATATACAAGCCCCCTCATGAAGTTCAGCAGGGTCAAGTGTAAGATCCTGCATGTAGGCTGGGAAAGTCAAAAACATAAGTAGAGACTAGGGATTGGGAACAGCCCTGTGGAGAAGGACCTGTGCATATTGGCAGGTGAAAAGTTTCAGTATAAGCCAGAAATGTGTGCTCAAAGCTCAGAAAGCCTATCGTACTCTGGGGTGTGTCAAAAACGTGTGACAAGCAGGTCAAGGAAGGTGATTCTTCCCCTTTACTCTGCTCTCGTGAGATGCCACCTGCAGTATTGCATTCAGGTCTGGGGCTCCCAGCACAAGAAATCCACGGACCTGTTGAATAGGACATAGTAAAATGCCATGGAAATGACCAGAGGGCTGGAACACCTTTCCTGTGAAGAAAAACTTAGAGTAGGGATTATTCAGCCTGAAGAAATGAAGGCTCCAGGAAGACCATATTGTAACCTTTCAATGTACATAGGTGGCTCATAAGAAAGATGGGGAGGGACATTTTGCCAGGGCCTGTAATGACAGGACAATGAACAATGTTTTTAAACTAAAAGAGGATAGGTCTACATTGGCTATAAGGAAGAAATGCTTTATAAGGAATGATTGGTGGCTTCCAACCATCTACCCCCATTTTATATGCTGAACATGACATTCTAAGTTATGGAATATCCCTTTAGCTAGTTCAGGTCTGATTATCTGGCCATGCTCGCTCTTGGCTTGTGCAGCTCCTCACTGGCAGATCAAGGGAAACTGAAAAGTCCTTGTGTCAGAGTAAGTGCTACTTAGCAACAACTAAAATATCTGTGTGTTATCAATATTATTCTCATACTAAATCCAAAACACATCACTGTATCAGCTACTAGGGAAAAAAATAAATCTGTCCCAGACAAAACCAGGACAGGCAGTGAGACAGTGGCACAGGTTTCCACTACCAGGACAGGCTGTGGATACTCCATCATTGTAACTGTTCAGGATCAGGTCCGGTGAATGATGTCCCTGCCCATGGAAGCGAGAGGGGTGGACCAGATTATATTTCTAGGTCCCTTCCCAAACCATTCAATCATTCTATGATTTTATGGAGGCAAAAGTAGGGACTATCTAAAGCAAATTTTTTATATGTAGGGTTGTGGGGTTTTCCCAAAATTTTACTGACTACATAACCTTACTTAGAATATAGGTAGATTCTTTGTTTCCTCATTGTTATCAGGAAACTGACCCCAAAACAAATATATCAAACCCACAGATATTTGGAAAAGTATGCAACTTTAAAAACATTTCTCTGATTCCTGTTTGTCAGCAACAGCAAATTAATATGTCACACATTATTTGAATGTTGTGGGAACTTTCAGCATCAAGGCTGAAATGTAACACCTTGAAACTAGAGGAGACCCTTCACTCACTAAATTGCAATTTCTTGATTCCTCTAGATTACTGAAGACATGAATGCCATAAAAAATAGAAGCAGCATAGAAAATAATAGCCTTTCCATAAAGCAGGAAGCTTACTGATTACTATTTCAGACCTGTTTTTCTTTCAGTAAGAAATGATCTGACCAATTTCCCAGTGAGAAGCTTGTGTTTCTACGATGGCTTTGACTCTAGCTAGCTGGTTTTAGGTTTTGTTCTTCTTCCCCTCACCCAGCAGTTTTAAAGCTCAAGGCAAATGTTTTGTTCTGCCATTTTTAAAACTTCATACGGCCATTTCAGTTGGATTTCATCACTGAGGATGGAATTCAATAAAAACTGCCTCTCAGCTTTAGAGTAATAGTGAACCATCATTCCTGTATTTACCAATTGTCTACAAATATGCTATAGAGAAAAGCAATTGGTTTGGAATTGAGCAAACCTAGAGAGCAGCCCTGCAGTGAGGGACTTGGGAGTGTTGGTCGATAAAAAAATGAACATAAGCCAGCTTCAGTGTGAGCTCCCAGCCCAGAAAGCCAACCATATCCTGGGCTGCATCAAAAAGAGCATGACCAGCAGGTCAATGGAGGTGATCCTGCCACTCTGCTCTTGTGAGACCTCACTCGGGGTACTGTGCGCAGTGCTGGTGTCCTCAACATAAAAAGGACATGGAACTGTTGGAACAAGTCCAGAGGAAGTCCATGAGGATGATCAGTGGATTGGAGCGCCTCCTGCATGAAGATAGCCTGAGAAAGTTGAGGCTGTTCAGCTTGGAGAAGAGAAGGCTGTGTGGAGACCTCATAACCAGCCTTCCAGTATCTGAAGGAGGGAATATAGGGATGATGGGGAAGGACTCTTCATTAGGGACATTCTTAGTGATAAGACAAGGGGTAATGGGTTCAAACTTAAACAGGGGAAGTTTCGGTTGTATACGAAGAAGAAATTCTTTACTGTGGGGGTGGTGAGGCACTGGAATGGGCTGCCCAGAGAAGTTGTGAATGCTCCATCGCTGGCAGTATTCAAGACCAGTCTGGACATAGCCCTGGGTGACATGGTTTAGTGTGAGGTGCTCTTCCCCATGGGAGGGAGTTTGGAACTAGAGAATCTTAAGGTCCTTTCCAACCCTAACTATTCTACAATTCTATGATTCTATGAATATTCCAGACTGCAGTTTCCCCTAATTTTAGGCACATATGGATGGTTGTCTCTGTCTATTAAATAGTATAGGAGATATTCACTTTAGGCATATTTGCAGGTGTTCACATGCCAAATGTTTGGGATATACAGAGTCCCTTTTCTCTTATTCTTTTAAGAAATGGTCATCTACCTGTAAGTGTGAAAATCGAACAGAGATTGCATGTTGAACATTTGTGCTGTTTAGTCATTAATTTTGGATATAGTATATTTCAACAGTCTCTTGTCTCCTGCACGCTTGTTTCAAGAGAGACATGAGTCAGCAGCAGCTTGTGGATCTGGATGCCATGATCTATTTTAAAACAAATAAGATTAGAGCTAATTGATTACCTCAGGCTTTTACTATCCCTCATTGTTGCCTTCAGTAGAACTCAGCTTCTTTTTGCTTGGTGGAGGTGATTTCTGTGCTGGGAAAGCTGGGCAATGAGATATATTAGTTCATTCCGTGCCTCTGCTCAGTCTTGGGTATCACTGGCCAGGGTGCCCCTGAGAGCCTCGCAGTTTTCATCTCAATGATATCTGTGATTGCTGGGGTCTTTCCTCACTTCCAGGATGTTTCCTTCAGCTAGAGTAAAATAAAGATATGCACCACCACCTTTCTGAGGCCACTTCTTTCCAAGGCCATTTCTTCTTTTTGTGAACCTTCTTTTTCTTCACCAGCCCTTCTGATTGGTGTCCTAAACTCTCATTTTTCCCTAACTAGTCTGTGTAAAAGCACATGTGATCAGCTTCCTAACTGGTGCTTCTCTCTTGTGTCTTTTAATTAACTGAAGGATTTGGGATGTACTGAGTCTGTTTGGTGCCTGTGTTACAAAAAAATGCAACTAGCCCAAACCTGTTCCATTAGCAAATAGCAGGCTTCTTTTTGTGAGTTCAGAAGTTCAGCTTTGAGTACTTACACTCACCCCCATTCAATTATCTGCCTTCTATTAACATTCACAGTTTAACACCTAAGACACGAGTGTACCACACCAGTTAGAATTGACTTTAGCATCATTTCAAGGAATGTTACAAAGAAATATCTTCTAAAAATGGGAAAAATTAAATTCCCAAGTGAATGAAGAAAACATTGCTGAAGGTCAAATAGTTAATTCTGCAAGTTGAGTAAGATTATTGTTCAGGGAAAAAAATGACAACAGTCGTAAGTTAGAAAGCTTTGGGTAACTGTAAGAAATGCATGTATTTATGCCATGAGAACAGCACAGAAAGTAACATTTATGAATAAAATGAAAAAAAGAGTTCTTCAAGGTGAAACAAAAAGATTTTGCTGAAAATTTAAAGCCCCAGAAAGCTTTAAGAAAGATGAAGAAAGGCTGGGTAAAATTACTATTGCGCTTTTATGTTTGTGGTGCCAATTCCCATTTCACATTCGTCTTAAAAAGCTGAGACAATGAGTGTTTGTTTCTTGAAAATTGATTGTTCACAAGAACACAAATTTGCCATGAGTAACAAGGGAATAAAAAAAAATCCTTTGCATAATGACTTGACTTCTTCATATCACAAACAAAGTAATACCTACAAAATGTTTCATTTGGTTTAAAGCTGCAAGTATACTACTCATTCTTGATTTTTTTAAAGATACCTCTTTCTCATTATATATTTTATCAACCATCATTGGTTTTTAATATATGCCATAAGAAAATGGACAAACTTTTAAAAAATGTAGAGGTTACTTGCATATGATTTCGGATTTAATACAGCTAGTACAGCCTACAATTTCACCTACTGTGGTTTTTTTTGGTTGGTTTTGGTTTGGTGGTGTCATGGTTTCAGCTGCAGCAGTGATTTTTCTTTAAGTAGTAGCTGCTGCAGCACTGTGTTTTGGATTTTTGGCTTGGGAACAGTGCTGATAACACCAGTGTTTATA
>JASSUY010009667.1:0-13670 GCA_032466535.1 Forpus xanthops | reverse complement strand
CCTTCAGCACAAGGTACTTTCATTTGCATGTGAAGCTCAGCATTTACACGATTGACTGCTGAATCAAAAGTTAAAAAAAAAATCCCTTTTATTTTATATGCAAAGTACAGAATTAGATCCAGTTTCAGGCAATAGTGAAAGTGAACAAGCAGCATATTGTAAGTTGCAACCACCCATGCAAAAAATAGCAAGCAGTATTTTATATCTTTTATTCCTTTTAAATTATCTCTCAATGCAATGCAAGCAAGTTATTCTGTGCTCCCAAGAATCTGGCTTCCTACTAGCATAGTCAGCAGCTTGTTTTGGGTTGCAAAAGCCCTAAGAGGCTGTGGCTGTCCATCAGATGCGTACCAGATCTTGAGGTGGACGATGACAGAAACAACACCAGCTGTGTGTGGAATACATGCACAAGTTGAAACACCAGCTGTGTGTGCAATATGCACATAGGCTCATACACTCCCACAGGGAGAGGTGTCTCACACTTTCCCTTTGTATTGCAACGCAGCCTTCTGGCCCCTTCCCCACTATGCTGGTGGCACGAAGGCAATCTTACTCTAATAATGAATTAAAGGATGAGTTTTATTACATTGACAAAATGGCAAGAGTAGAACTTGTCAAGCCATTGCAAAATAATGAAGAAACCTGGGGTTTAAGTCCATTACAGTATTGAGTTAGCCTAAATCAGTGTCCTCTTTTGCAAAAAGCCAGCCTTGGTTACAAAGAAAATGCACTGGAAGATTCCACACCTACTGATAAAACAAGTTGTAGAGAGCTAAGCATGGATCATTATAGCAGGTTCAGCTTTAAGGGTTATTTGTAGTAGGGCTCTCTCTTCACTGCCTGAGGAGTACCAACGGAAGCAGAGGTTAGTCACTCATTAAAGGTAAGGACTAAGTATTGAAACCAGCACTGGCAGAACTCAGGCGATACTTTGCCCCATCCCCAGCACCAGTTTCTGTGATAAGCAAGTGACATCCTGGGCTGTTTGTATCCATGGGATGAAGGTAGAAATGATAATGCAGAAAAGATGATACAGACTTTAGGAAAAGCAGAAAAATAGCTTATAAACACTAGTTAGAAAGCTTGGGATTACTGTGGCAGAGAACTAGTCTCAATTGTTGCAGAATGTGCATGTTGTGGTTTAAGCCCAGCTGTAACCCATGCAATCTCTCTCTCACTCTCCCCTCTTCCTCCTTCCCCACTTCCGGAGGGATGGGGAGGAGAATTGATAGAATGTGACTCCCAAGGGTTGAGATAAAAAAAGACCAGTAACTAATATATAGCGCAAACCACTACTGCTATCACCAATAGTAATAATGATAAGGGAAAAAACAAGGGAAGAGAATATAACTGCTCACCACCCACTGACCGATATCCAGCCCGACTGAGCAGTGGTCTCACCTTTCCGAGTAACTATCCCCAGTTTATATAGTGGGCATGAAGTGCTGTGGTATGGAATACCTCTCTGGCTAGTTTGGGTCAGGTGTTCTGTCTCTGCTTCCTCCCGGCTTCCCCTCCCCCCTGGCAGAGCATGAGACTCAGAAAGTCTTTAGTCACAGTGAACATTACTGAGCAGCAACTGAAACCATCGGTGTTATCAGTGTTGTTCCCAGGCTGAAAGTCAAAAATACAGCACTGCACCACCTCCTAAGGAGAAAAATGACTGCTACTGCTGAACTCAGGGCAGTGCACCATAATGCTTGTCATGCCTTTGACTCAAGACATTTTACCTTCAGCATGTTTTAGGTGTAACAGCATGCCACTATCACCACCTCGGAGGAATGCTAACCTGGAAGGTTGCTTTGGTTTCAGGTAGTCTTTCTTCTGATGAGACGACTGAGGTCTCTGTGCATCAGTCAATGCTTCCCACAAAGGGTATCCATGTTGCACGGGCACTATGTCATGCAGCAGCACTATGGGGAGTGACTGAGAAGGAAATGTCCTGCCCACGGCACACCCACGAGCCCCCTCAGCCCATACGAACTCCTATATGTGTATATACACCAACACGTCCACGACGATAACCCACTCGCTCGACACACACCCGTACACAAACACCCCACGGCATCCCTCCCTCACACCTCTCCTCTCGCACCACGCCTGCGCAGTAGGCCGGCCCCGGGCTCGCGGCTCCCCGCCCCTGCGCACAACGAGGCGTCGCTCAAGGGGGGAGGCCGCACTTCAGCTCGGCCTGCCGTGGGCTGCCGGCGGAGGAGCGGTGGCTCTGCGCAGGCGTATGCCGTTGCCTCGTCGAGTGAGAGCCAGCACCAGCTACTCCAAGCCTGGGTAGCGGGGTCGACTGTCCCCTCAATCCCGGCCGCCACTGCGCTGGAGCGTGACTGGCACCCTGGGCAGCGCGGCACGGGGCGAGCCTTTGCTCCGCCTCCTCCTCCACTTTCTCCTCCTCTTCCTCCTTCTTCTCCTCCTTCTCGCCTTCCTCCCTCTTTCTCTTCGCTTCCGATATTAGCTTCTGCCCTTCTCTCTCTCTTTGCTCCTTTCCTCCCGCTTACTCTTGCGTGCTTGGCCCTGCTGCGCTGTGGGGGACACGGGGGCAGGAGCGTGGCCTGCCGCCGCCATGCAGATCACACTGAAAACGCTGCAGCAGCAGACCTTCCGCATCGACATCGACCCCGAGCAGACGGTGCGGGCCCGCAGAGGAGCGGGAAGCGGGAGTGGGGTGTGTGTGTTCCGTGCTCCGTCTCTTCCCGGCCTCCGGCCTCGCTGCGTGCTCCTACGGGAGAGAGCCGCGGCTGAAGGCTGAAGGGGCTCTGGCCCTGGGCCGGGGAGGACGGGCCCTCCTCTGGGGGAGGGGCGGGCAGCGAGTGCGGGGGGAAGGGTGGCCGGAGCCTCTGTGAGGGCCTGGGGCCGGGGTTGTGTGTTTGGGGATGTGGTGGATGCCCGGGAAGAGTTTGGGGGTGCGGGCTGTGAACTGCTCCGTGGGGACGGGGACTGGGGCACCTCACCGGAGGAGTGTGGAGTGGGCTCGTTACCGCTGGGCGCAGCCCGTCGTGGAAGTCCTGTTTTCCTTGGGGTGCAGAGGGGTCTTCTGCTGGGGGAGGACGGCTCCTCCTAGCTGGAGGAAAGCGGCTGTTGTGGCCGTACCCCCGCGGATGGACTGACTGGCCCTGCTGGTTTCGAAAAGAACTAGAAGGTAGAAAGGAGAGCAGCTAACGCTGTGCTGCAGAGGAGAGGCGCGAGAGAGCTATAGGAAGCTGAAGTTTTTCCTTTTGGAAATGTACATGCCAACATCCATGGGTTAGTGGGCAGTGGGGGAAAGTAATAATCTCTGCTAGTTTTTATTGGGAGTGAGTCATGACCACTTGGGTGAAGGGGGGGTAGTGCAGCAGAAGGGAAACTTGGTGGTAGCTCTCCACTGATTCCCGCCTGGGCAGGGAACGTGGAGAGAGTGATAGGGTACTTCGCCACTGGAGTGTGTACCAGAGAGGAGATCGTGAGCATCCAGAATGCATCTCTATATGCTTAGATAAACTTACACTATGTTTGATGAAGGTAGTTGATTGCAGGGAGGCTTTTTTGCTTTGCTTACACACTGAGCCACGGTGATTAATCTGCACCTCCGAGGTGAGGGAGTGCATGTGAGATTCCACGAACTGCTTAGCATGAACGCAGGTGTTTCCTGCAGAGCAGGCATTTGGGTGAGTGGTGAGGTTTGTAATAGTCTTACTGTCCCTTACTGACAGGTTGCAGTAACTGTGTATCTCTATTCTTACAAGACTAGGAGTGAGGAAAGGGCAGGCTTAGATAGCTGTCAGCCCATAGAAGTCTGCTGAAAATTCCTGAGGGGGAAGTACCGGGTTCTGAGACAAAAAGGGCTTTAAGTGAGTTTGCAGGACTGGAAATTGGCTTGTCACTTGCCTGAGCACAGGTGGTTGCCTCTGATAGTGAAGCCCAGGCAACCTTGTGGCTGCCTTCTGGAAGTTTTGGGGACTTTGGTGTCTAAAGGTGTGTCTGCAGCAGCCCTTCATATGATATCTGGGGCAGTGAAGCTCTAGAAACCGTGGAACACTGTATCTGCTTTTATGAAGTTTATTGGTTTATTCTCTTAAGAAAAAATAGAGGTGGCAATTAAACTTGAAGTAAGAGCTGACTTGGTTGACTGGTGTGGGACAGGTGGCATGTGTCTACTTCAAGCAGATGTTGGAAACCTTCAAGGTGTTAAGGTGTTAGCCTACTTGTTCATGAGGGTTAAATCTCTTTCCATATTTTTTCCTATTCTCTGTATTGAGTAAGATCCTGAGAAATAAAATCAATGAGAGGACTTAAGGCATGTTGCCAGTCGAAACCCCCACCAGCTTATGAGACAGCAAAATGCAGTAGCTAGGAGTTGGATTGTGGGAAATTAGACTGCACTCTTTGTAAGTGTAGTTTCTACAGTAGTTCATTAACTGAAATGAATTATTTTCATGAGCGTAGGACTTCAGGTTTTGTCTAGGGATGGGTGGTGAAACAGGAAAGGGGTAGGATTTGAGGAGGCCTTTGTTTTAAAATGATAAGGGTGAATTCTTCATCTTGTTAGCTGTAAAGGTGTGGAGGTGAGAAATGTATTCAACATTGCCTCCTTTGTAAAGAATCACAAAGGAGTTCTTATTGGAAGTGTTGAAAATTGTGGAACTTAATAGCAGTTTTGAGCCTTCAGTTAGAAACCGAATTCATTAAAATGAGAGAGCGCTTCAAAATGTAATTGGTTAATCAAGTGCTTCAAAAGTTCTCAATCTGACTTTGAAAAATACTAATTGTACTAAGTGCAATGGTTTCTTAGATTAATATTCCAACACCTTGAAAAGAATGTGTGAGTGCTGCAGAGGTAAGGAATATTACTTCTGCTCTTTGAAGTTTGTGTGTTTCTCTGCTAGAGATAGGCTTATTTACTTGGAGTTGTGCCCTATACTGTGACAAGGCCAAAAATCATCTAGTTGTGATAGGCCCAGGAAATGCTCAGAAACTGGATTCTCATTCTCTAAAATTGATTTCTGGTTCTAGCAATTTCTCCTCTTAGTCTCAATTAAAAAAAAAAAAAAATACCCAAACTGACTTGATATTAGAGTGCAAGGCAGTATTCTGACAAATGTTCATGGTTGTAACTGAAGGCAGTCATTAATAGTAAGGGTATTTGAACAAACCTTCCAGTGAGAATTTGAAGCAACATGCTTC
This sequence comes from Forpus xanthops, assembly GCA_032466535.1. Lineage (NCBI taxonomy): Eukaryota > Metazoa > Chordata > Aves > Psittaciformes > Psittacidae > Forpus > Forpus xanthops. The sequence goes on along the minus strand of JASSUY010009667.1, from coordinate 8,498 downwards.
ATAGTAACTAGGCTTGTTAAAGCTTTTGCTCAGTTAGCTGATTTTTTTTTTTTCCTTCTTAATTGGACAGTTGAATTTTCAAGTTCAAAAAATGCTTTTCATAATGTGACTTCAGTTTAGCTGTGTTTTAAAGTATTGGGCAACTGAGTATTTTAACATAATGAAAATTAGACCTGAAGCATGGAGTATTCTTGTTTATGAGAGTGCTAAGTGAAGACTGTCAAATATTTTGACTGCCTAAAAAAGTTGAAAAGATTTAGCATCAGACCCTGTTATTTCAGCAGGCTTATTAAATGCAGGAGTTTTTGCAGATACAGCTGTGGTGTTTTTTTTTTTTTTTTATTGTGGTTTTTTTTTTTTTTTTGTGTGTGTTTTGTTTTTTGTTTTTTTGCTTTTTTTAACTTTTTTGGGGAAATTTGTGGAGTGTATGAGAATTAATGTACTGATTGGGCTCCTCAGAGAGGTGGATTTACCCATTGTAAACATTCTTCTGTTCTGAGCGGGACAGTTCAGTACTCGAAAATTCAGATTTAACTGGGGTAAAACATGTATTTATCTACACAAGCTACTTTTTATGTGGTTTTGACTGTGAGTAAATACATCAAGTGTTGTTTTAGGATCAGGAAAAAAGCTCTGTCTGAGACTGATTCAGACCGGTGTAGGTACATCTGTTGTCTGAGGTGACAGTGATGACACTGTAAGCTTCAAAATCTAGTGCTGCTGTTGTAGCTGTCGCTGTGTAGACATGAAATAGGCTTTTAAAAAATCTTAACAAACATTCTTACCTTTTTTTAAGAAATAAATGTCAGTTGAAAGTCTGTTGTATTTAATTTTCAGCTTCCCTGTGCTTTTAACCTAAAACCTCAATGTCAAAATGCAGGGCATTGCAAGGAATATTCAAGATGCCTTTGGCCACAGTCTCTATGGCTCATAAAATGGGCTTTCATGTTTCACTGGTCTGCCACAATGTTTCAACACCCAGGAAGTTCTGGCTTGTTTAATGCAATCAACTGGACAATTAGTTGTGGAAGTTTGTTCTTCCACAGAACTTCTGTATGTTCTGGTGCCTCTTTAACAAGTTTATGCTTTATTGCTAAATGTGTCTGAGGATTTTTGGGTGCTAATGTTTTTGGCCCTTGGATTTTAAGTTTAGAAATTTAGGCTAGATACTAACCAAAGCTGTATAAAGTGTATGAGAAGTATGATCTAGCAAAAATGAAGCAGGAGCCAAAGGATATGTAAAAAGGAGAAAAGCAAGGTTTAGCATATATTTAGTTTTTCAAGATAAAACAGGTATACTTCAGGGGAAAAAGAGATACTACTTAAATTTTTAAAGGACAGTGACACAGCAAAGAATTTGTATTTTCTAATTTGTAGGAGGTATAAAAACATAATTGGCTTTTTAATGAGAATGAGGTGGCGTGTACAGTAGAAGTACTTTTTGGTATGTCCATGGCGGGTGTCTGATAAAATGACAGGCTGCTTCAGTTCTTTACAGAGAGTGCAGTTCTAAATTTCTGGGTTGCTTCAGACTGTTATCTGAATGCACAGACTATGATTTGTGAGTCCATGTGGAAGCTAATGCTATTTGTGAACCCACAAAATCATGGGAGTTACATCTGTGTCCCCAGCATATCGAGTGCTATACTAAAGCATCTAATAAAAAAAAAAGAAAAAAAAAAAGAAAATGCATATTGTAAGCCTACTTAAAGCATACTTTGAACCAATGCTTGTTTTATCTGGGGCTAGGAAGGATGCATGGAAACAAATAATGGGGTATTGTAAAAGATATTTATCATACTTCTTAGAGCTCTCCTGATAAACTGGGGGTCTCTGTTGGAAAACCATCTCCTGATACAGTAGCATTAGTAAAGAATAAGTTAATAATTCAATAGAATGAAATTGAAAGAATTTAAGTAAGTAATAGTGTGTTCGTCTCGTAAGAAATTGATTTTATTTTTTTTCCTTGTGATATAAGAAGATATAAAAGTAGTAGATTTAGTTTTGATCACTTTAGTTCTGAATATATTCAGTATGTAGTATATATAATATATATAGTTTACTATGGAGTATATAGTTTTTATATAGTATATTGTATTTTTCAGAAGAATTAACTTCAGAAGTAGTTCTGCAAAAGCCAGAGTATATTGTTGGGTGAAATGGTAAAATCTGACTTGGAGGCTTGTAACTGCTGAGGAAGTACGAACTTATGCTTACGATCTTCTTTATACATGTGTTTCAGTGTAGGTTAATCCTGCAGCAGTTACTAGTTAGAGAATTGTTTTTTTTTTAATCTGAGAGTTTACATTCTTAATGCTTAGAGGCAGAATGCTCCTATGATCCTGTTCAAGAATCCAGAGATACTCTTCTAGATTACAGGTGTTTTTCTCAAGTCCTGATATTTTTCTCCCGTTCTTTGGTTTTACAGCAGATATCTTTCTGATCTTCTAGAGGCAATGGTCTTGCAATTCTTAGAATTTTATTTTTGAGTGTATGTACTTGCACAGTCAGAGGAGGTGTGAATTTAAAGGGCATGTAGTTACTGCTTGAGGTTTCATAGATGACTTTGCAAAAATTGTAGCTTTGGAGATTAGCAGAATGAGTTTTGGGATGCTTCCCCTTCCCCCACCCCTCCCATTATTTTTATGCATTCTTTGCAGACCATTGCATTTTCAAATTATGTTCTTGATAATCCATGTTTGTTTTATTAACTGTTTTTTTTTTTGTTTGTTTATTTGTTTTCCTCCTAGTACTTTTCTTCAGGAGCTGGTCTTTTTTCCTGTTTCCTGCCTAGAGTTAGCATTTTCAAGGAAGGGAAATTGTTCAGTTGTTCTGATTCTTGTCTGAAGAAGGCTAGGTTTTCACATATTTAGGAATATTTCCCTGAAATTTTAGTGAGTGTTCTTATGTAATTTCCAAAGAACTTCGGGGAGACTGACACATATTATTAAAAATTTAATAAAGGAAAGGCTAAAGTAGCATAAATTAGGGATATAACTGGTTTCATTCATATTAGGTTTTTGCATGTTACTCATTTTTTCAAATGCATTGGCTGTGACCATAATTTTACAGCTATTTTATGTGGAATGTTCTTATCCAGTTTAGCTGCCAGCAAGAAAAAGTAGCCTTTGTACTTTTAATAATTTGTCAATATTATGTGTTGTATTTCTGAACAATCCGGTCTTTCCTAGACCACCATTACCACGGTGGCCAGTAAACAAAGAAGTTAAAATGTACACATTGAGCACAGTTATGGATAGCTCTGTACTTAATTATGTCTTACATTTTATCTATTTTACAGGAACAATAGATAAGCAAACTTGCCCATCCTTCATGTGGATAACAACGGGTTAGAAGATTTTGGTTTTGGAACTTGCAAGGAGTGGAGAGTACATGTTAATCAAAGAATAGCGTGAACATAATAACCTTCCTATTTCAACGGTACCATTGCCTCCCTTGCCCATACAAGGGCATAGAATCATAAAATAGTTAGGGTTGGAAAGGTCCTTAAGATCATCTAGTTCCAACCTCCCTGCTATGGGCAGGGACACCTCCCGCTAAACCATATCACCCAAGGCTGTGTCCCTTTTGATGATTTTCATTGTCTTTCAGAAAATACTTTCCTGCAAAGAAATTTACAGGGCTATGTAAAGTTACAGGACTGAAAGATATGGCTCCAAAATCTTCAAGTTTGTATCTTGGGTCACTGTTCCAGACAGGGTACTTGCATGGACTGAAACACTGAAAGAAACCAGTTTTTAATTTTACAGAATATGATGAAGTGCAGGGTGTCTTACCTAGGCCCTATAAGAGACATTCAGGAAGCCTTAGCTACTTTCCTGTGCATTCTACCCTGCAGGGAGAACCAAATGAATGTGAAAAGGAGAGGGCTGGAGGCATACCTTGGTGTCTGAGCTTCGCACCTTCTATTTCTAAGTGAGGGCTGTTAATATCTATATAAAATTTGGTTTACCCTTCCAAGAGGTTTGCCAGAATGTGGCATTGGGAAGGTTTTTTTTTTTTTTTAAGTGTCTTCTTACAACTACTTTAAATGTCTTGCCAGTTTTGTTTGTGCTTAAACCAGTGTATTGCTTTTACGCTTGTAAATAATTTTGTAGAGAATGATCCTTGTTGTAAAAATTGCTTGCTTACAACTGGATGGTTGTTTACGCTAATTAATATGACCATGCATGACAGAGAAAGTAAGCTTTCTCCTTAAAATAATCACTAGTGGATTCAGAGGGAACACTCGAGCTGTCAGTAGCCATGTACAACTACCTGAAAGGTTGTAGTGAGATGAAGGTCAGTCTCTTCTCCCACATAACAAAAAATAGCACAAGAGACAGTGGCCTCAAGCTGCAACACAGAAGGTTTAGGTTGGATTATCAGGAAAAAAATCTTCCCTGAGAGGATGCTCAGGTGTTGGATCAGGCTGCCCAAGGAAGTGGTGGAACCACCATCCTTGGAAGTGTTGAAAAAATGTGGTTTAGTAGTGGCCTTGGCAGTGCTGGTGTAAAGGTTGGACTTGATCTTAAAGGTCTTTTCCAATCTAGTTCATTCTATGATTCTATGTATTCCTGTATTTTTGGAAGGTATAGATAGCTGAGCTTTATTTACCTTGTGGCTAAAAGGTTTGCTTTAGTCTCTGTGTTCATGTGTTACTACAGAGCTGCATGTATGCAGCTAAATGTAACTAAACTAAAGATAACTAAAGTCTATGTAAATGGTGAAACTTATAGACTATCTTTCAGTCACTATTTAGCATCAGAGAACTCACCCTAGTGTCTCATCTTTTAAACAGGGCTTAGATCAATTTTGAAATGCAGGGTAGAACTGTGTGGAGGCTAACTTTGAGATGAGAAATTAATTTTGTTGATCTCTAGGCAATGAATAACAGCAAATGCTAGACTGATGAGCTTCACCTAGGTGTAGATGAGCTCAATTTTGGAAAGTAAATTAGAAAGGCAGAGGTAATAGCTCAGGAGGTAAATGTCAGGGCTAAATTTGGATTTGTACCTTGCCAGTTCCAGACTATTTATCTTCCAGACAATGTATACAAACTTCAGCACAGTAAATGCAAGTAGCAAATACAGAAGTTCATGAACTCTTTATATTGTCTGTGAGGCTGCTTTAAAGTGCTGGAGTAATTTTAAACACATTGTTTAGTTGAGTAACTTTTTTTTCTTTTCCCAGTCATTCACTAACCTGACTGGGTTAAAAAATAGCTTCTTCTATGGTCTAGCTCTGTCACTGTATCTCTTATGCCTTTGGAACCTGAAGTAGGGCAGCAGTCTGTTCATACAACTGTCTAGGTGGTCTCCTGCTGAATATGAGCGTCCTGTTTAGGAAGATAGTATAAGAGATTACTGTAAGTATAAATTTGTGCCAGAAAAATCTGCTTTTTATTACTTGTAGAAGTAGCTAGACTCTTGTAATTAAAGCTACTACAAAGCATTTAGTTATGAGCTAAGTATTATCCTCTAGCGTTGTCAATAGTAGGCACAATGTATGCCATTAATCTATTGCTGATCATGGTGTTTGAATAATGGTAGTAAAATGTGTTGCACTGGTCAGTTTGTTGCTTCATTAGCTGGTTTATTGTCTGCTAGAGCTGCATCATCCTCACCTGAATGAGCAATGTCTATACGACAGTATAATGTATGGTAAATATGCTTTCAAGGGGTGTGAGAGGAGATATTAAGCTGTTCATGGAGTTAGTCAGTAGAACCCCTGTGAAACTGCCTGTGGGGACAAAGGAGCAGAAAAGAGCTGGCAGATCTTTTAAGGACACTTTCTATAGAGCACCAGAACTCCCAGTTCCCACTTCTAAGAAATCAGGAAAAGAAGGGGAAGGCAAGAGACTGGCATGGATGAGTGAAGACCTGCTAGTCAAACTAAAGGGCAAGAAGGAAAGTGCACAGGGAGTGAAAGCAAGGGCATGAATTCTGGGAAAAGTGTAAGGATGCTGCCTGGTTGTGCAGGAAGGGGCCAGGAAGGCCAAGGCCTGACTGGAACTGAACTTTGCATGGGACACAATAATAAGGGCTTTTATAGTTATACCAGTCAGAAAACAAGGGGTAAAGAAAGTGTACACCCCTGAATAAACACGACTGGCAAACTGGTAACAACAGATGGAAAGGTTGAGGTACTCTGCAGCTTTGCCTGTTTTCACTGGCAACTTCTCTTACTACACCTCTCAGGTGGATAAACAGCAAGACAGGGAATGGGGGAACAAAGTCTGTCACACTGTAAGATCAAGCTTATGACTGCCAGAGGAACCTGAACATAGTAAGTCTATGGGATATGACAAGATGGATCCCAGCGTGGGATCAGGTGTACCCTCCAGAAGTCTGCAGATGGCACCAAGCTGAATGTTTTGGTTTACACACCTGAGGAGACCAAGTGCCAACCAGAGGGGACCTGGACAAGTCAGAGAACTGAACCTATGCAAACCTTGTAAGGTTCAACAATGTCAAGTTCAAGGTCCTGTCCTGGATAAGGGCAGTCCCTGCTACCAGCACGGGCTGGGGAGGAAGGGATTGAGAGCTGCCCTATGGAAAAGAGCTTAAGGGTGCTGTTGGATTTAAAGCTGGATATGAGCAATGTGAGTTTGCAGTCCAGAAAAACAACTGTATCCTGGGCTGCACCCAGAGGAGCATGGTCAACATGTCAAGGGAGGTGATTCTGCCCCTCTACTCTACTCTGGTGAGACCCTACCTGCAGTACTGTGTCCAGCTCTGAAGTTCTCAGAACAGCAGAGACATGGACATGTTGGAGATGGTCCAGATGAGGTCCACAAAAATAACCAGAGGGATGGAACACTGCTTGATTGCATCTCTGTGGCCTGAGAACACTGTTCGGTTTTGAGTACTTCTGACCTTGAATGATAATTGAGGAGGAATTCACAAATTAGATTTCCAGCTTGCAGGGAAATACTCTTTAGAAATAAACATAAATCAAGGGGTAGAACAGACTTGCGTAAAATAAGCACATGAGAGTGGCAATGAGCAAATTATTATTAAAATAACAGTGGTTTGACTCCCTGACGACTTAGGGATGGCAGTAAGCTGCTACTAGTTTTGCTGTGGAGAAGCAACTGGCTAGGTGGAAACCATCTCTAAAGCTTTTAGGAGGTGCTGGAATGGTACACGTAAGAGCATCCTTCCTCATCTGCTGGGGGGAAAGAATTGGCTTCCCATTGGTGTAGTTCCATAGAGGGAAATAATACTGTGTTCTGTATCCTTGCGTGGCTTGTGATTTAATCACTTACATCGGGTGTAAGTTTACAGAAGTTGATCCTGGCAGCCTCCTTTTCTGAGCCATAAAACCTAGTAAAACAAACTTTTTTTTTTGTGTGTACTGCTGAAAAGATGAAGCTCCATTGTGAGTGTAAAATGTTTGGTTTAACACTTTTGGACCAAACATCCAAACTGAAAGCTTTAGCCTGATGAAGAAACATGGGAAAATACCTGAGGAGAAGTGATGGGTCCAATGAAGGTAAAGGGAAAAGGTAACAGAAGAATAAAGTGAAGACAGGAAGCATGACTTAAGTGTGGTTAATAGATTTTAATTGTGCTGAGAATCACAAAGCTCTATTTCTCAGTAAATATTTACCACTGTGCACCTGAAAATACTGTTCCAATGTATTTACTCCTTGAGCAACCCTAATAGTGAGCTACAGCTTTAAAAATTTACAAAAATGGTAATACTAAAGTTGCCTGTGGCACAAGTAGTTGTCAGTCTGATTATATCTAGGTATATGCATCTCAATTGCAGTGCTTCATGAAAAAAGCTTATGAATATTCAGGAGAAAAAAGTTTAGAAAACTGAGTTATTTTGCAGTAATAAGTTTATAACAGATTACTTTTGTTCTACATATATTTGGAGTGTGTGTCAGGAATATTTAATGTTTGTGTACATGCAGCTTGTCTTAAACTGTGATTTCAAATGTATCGATACAGAAATGCTAAGGAACATCCTTTATCTTCTTGGGATAGCATTATGCAGCCTTTCTATAGAATATGGGCATTCTGATACAGTGTCATTTGAGCTATTGTATGTGGTGTTCTAAAGTGTTGACTGTGGCAGAGATCTGTATAAGCAAGTAAATAAGACAAAACACTTTCATGTGAAAGCTTAAAATTGCTATGCAGAGCTCCAAAGGGGAAAGAGTTGAAAGCAACTTACAGAATATTAACAACTTGAGAGTTTGCACATGCCTCTGCATATCAAGGCTTCAGGTCATGGCAGTGAATGAAATTGAATGTCATGGTGACCTTACTGTAGAAACACGTTCTCTAAAGAGTCATTATGTTGAAGGAAGCAGTGAGCTTTATAATAGCATCTGTACCACCCTCTGTTCACAGAAATACCAGAGAGGGGAAAATGGGTCAAAAGCATTTTTGCCCAATTTCTTACTTTTTCACTGTATTTTAAACTAGTATATGGACCTCTCATGGAGAAATTACTTACAGTTTGATTAAGCACTAGGCACTATT
>JASSUY010009666.1:15017-26283 GCA_032466535.1 Forpus xanthops | reverse complement strand
ATCCAAAACACAGTGCTACACCAGCTACTGCTTAAAGAAAAATGACTGCTGCTGCTGAACCCATGACATTCAGCAAACACAAGTTTATGCATTAACATGCAGAAGGCTTATTGTCGACTCTTAACCACAGACAGAACAGTTATAAATGGTGACTTCCACAAGAATGAGTTGGAAAAGCCAGAAAGGAGATTTAAGTAATGAATGAGATGGATATAAGTGACATAACAATCCTGGTTACTCTGAACCAACCAATTGACCCATAACACACCACTGATAAAATTCACATCACAAGGAATGTACCAGATGTTACACACAACAATGACAGTCACAGAAGCTGAGAAGCACACCTTTACTGCCCATATATAGGGAAGATACTTACACTTACAGGTTGACTTTTTGGCACATCATAAACACCTTCCTTCTTTTGGCTGGTAGGAACCTGCAACAGAAAATTAAAATGAAGGTCATTACCAAAGCAGGATTGATGAAAAACTGAAATCAGCAACTGACATATATGTATAGGGTAGTCATTTAATACTAATGAAATCAAGGATGGTTCCCTCCTCATGTAAGCAAGTACCACCATTCGAGAAGATACTAAAGAAGTAAAACATCTGAATTTTTTAATCCTAAAGCCCAGTAGTGTTCAGAAATGAGATTTTCATTCTCAGTTAATTTTGGTTGCATCAAGTCCAGGTGCACTTGGATCTCCTTCCTAATGAAATGGCTTCTATTCATTTTACTTGGGTGTTAGATGATATATGATGAAGTCATGATCAGGTCAGTATGTCATCTTCCTCCATGGCAGAGATCCAGCGTAGAGCTACTGAAGCAACAGAAAGAGACGCTTGGCCTACAGCGTTACATTTTTCCCCTTCCAATTCACTTAATAACCTAAGTCAAATAAAGTCATAACATGTACCCCTGCAGTGCTGGGGCCCTGCAGCTGTCATAACTGATGTTTGGTTATGATGCTGCAGTTTTACTAAAGAATTACTGTCCTGTAAGAGTCTGACACAGCCAGGGAGCTGGAGTCAACAGCCTCACATGGACAGGGGACAACACACTTAAGATCGAGGTGAGCCTTTAGTGGAGTCAAGAGTCATCATTTACACCTTAGGCATTTATGACCTGCTCACGTGAATTGAGTTGCGTTGTAATATGGACTTTGCTTGCCTTAGGACTGCTGGTTTACATATTTATTATTTGTGATTGTATTTCTTTTCCTTCCTTAGAAGCACTGAACGCCTATTGTAAATGACACAAGCGAAGAGAACATGCTCTGAACTGCTACAGATGCTCTAAGTAAATCAGTGCCAGTTTTTCACCGAACAAGGGCATTCAGAACCACAAGGTTACAATTCAAACAGTAATGAAACCTCACAGGTCAACCGGAGAAATAATATTGCAGATATTACAAAACAATTACCTTTTTGTTTTCTAAGACAATAACTACCTTAGAGTCCTAAGAGAGGGGAAGATTTAGGGGAAGCTGAAGGAAGGTAACTTATTCATTGAGATGCACTATCATTTCTTATTCTGTATAGTATATAGAAAGGTCTCTCTGCTGATCAAACATTCTCTTGCCCATCTTTAAACGTTTAAGTGCTCAAGACAAACTACACATCGCTAACTTGGTGCACATTTCAGAAGTCAAAAACGTAAGCACAGAACCCTCAAGGGAACTGCATAAGCTCTTAAAAGATCTATTCCTGTGCTGGGAACAGCCTGCTTGACTTGCTTTTCTCAAAGTACTGGTCCTTTCCATGAAAAACACCTATCACGTTAGAGATGTGAAACAGCTACAGTGGAACAGTTCAATTTCATGGAAATAATAGACTGCAACAAGAGAAAACTTTAAGTGAGAGTGTCAGAGCAGAATCCAAGAACTTAGTTTAATAAGTCACTGGAAAGCTTAGTCTTCATAAAAAGGGGCCAAATGTGCTCAGATGAACTGTTTATAAACTGCCATCAGTTTCTCTTTTCAAAGTTTTCCCTTCAAGTCATTCTCCCCTTCCTCCTTCCAACTTTTCCATGAAGTCATTCCAGTCTGCACACTTCTATCCACAGCTTAGTGTGGAAATGAGCATTTCCCTGCACTATCAATCCCCTTTTTTCTCACTCCAGCTTACACTTCCATTAGAGAAAAGCTCCTGACTTCTAATATCAAGACAGAGAAACTTTCCTGACAGACATTTTTCTCTCCCAGCTTAATACCTGTTGTCTTCATGTTGTCTTTACTGCCATGTAGCATCACGCTTTCTTGCATCGCTACTTACACCAGGGGTCTGCAAAGGCTTTCTCTTGGTTTTTGTTTTCTTTGATTAGAATTATCAGCAAAGAGGTACCCGCACTGCTGCTGCTGACAGCTGTCTCTGTGACAGGCTGTGAACCACTTTGATGTGCTTGCATTTTACCAGCAAAACAAGCACCACAATGCAGAAACCCCCATCTCAGATTGACAACTCCTCATCGAGCTGAACTTGCTTCTCCATAGAGACCTGTGCTGCTACATGCATAACACAAAACCACTGAACAAAATCTCATCCCCACCTCACTAAAGCAACTGGCAGGAAAAGAGATGCTATTAAGAAATCTGACACTAGGTAAGAGGATTGTACATGCTCAGTGATCAAGTCCTTGCCTAACACATATTAGAGTAATTTACATAGACAGACAATATTAAAGGAACAGACAGACACAGAGAGTCTTTGGGGTAATGTATCAAAAAAAGGTGACAGAGAATGAATGCTTAAAAAGAAAACTGTGACCTCTCCTATGTTAAAAAGTAATAGAAATTGTCACTTTTGGCACGTTATCTTCCAAATCCAGGTGCAGTCTTTCCTTTCCTTCTAGGTAGAACTCTTCCTCACCAAGGGAGAAGTGAGCTCATCACATAGCAGCTCTCGGTTTGAAAACCCAGAGCAGCACCAGAACAAAGATTTGATGAGGCTGAAGTGAGGATGCAGGTGGTTCCTGAGCAGATGTGTGTTTACTACAGTATAGTATGGGGAAGGCTCTGTTGTAAGTAATAGAAGCAGGCACCAATTTGCATCAAACTAAACCAAAGCTACTAAGCAAAAGAAAAGAAAACAGGACCTTTTCGAATTTAATTTTCAATAGTAGCCTGGACGGTTCTGAGATCATCAAGATCTTGTAAGAGAAACACTTTCCTAGTGATCAGAGTGTAAGATCTGCGTGGTGGGAACCCAGATATATAGGTAAGCCAAAAGCTCATGAAGTCCATGGGAACTAAGAAGCTTGTGGTCCTGGGCAAGTTTACACTAGTAATACTACAGCATCTGCTCCTTAAACTCAGCATTTGCAGCACTCCAGGTATTGCCTTGTAGTAAATTCAGAGAAGGACAATGCTAGACCTGCATATACTGAGAGTGTGATATATTAATCACAGGAATTTTCCTTGGGAGGAAACACTTCTTCACATCCAGCTACCATCAAGTGAAGCCTTGAGCAATTCTCTGGTGGTTTACAGTACAGTAACAGCAGTGCCTTGAGATGAGGGGATAGTGACCTCGGTATCTGCTCATTAACATTTCCATGTCAAGCAAAACAAGCTGTCCCAAGTCCTCCTGTTCTTTAGGCCATTCCTCAGAACACAGTTCCTACTTCTTCTTTACCCACCAAAGTTTGATCTAGGATCTCCAAACACCAGGAGCAACAATCCCATTTTGCTTGCTTCAACTGGTACATCTCTAAAATGCCACTAAAAGCTCTGCATGTTGATGAACAACAGTCAGATTTTTTTCAGCTGACTGTAGTTGTCATGGGATTTTTAGGTGACATGGTTTAGTGCGAGGTGTCCCTGCCCATGGCAGGGGGGTTGGAACTAGACGGCCTTAAGGTCCTTTCCAACCCAACCCATTCTGTGATTCTATGAACTAGAGTAGTAACTATTTAATGGATTGCTCCCCTGACAACAGGCAAACTTGTGGTAGCAAAATTTCAACCTTGGACATACTCCACCTTGAGAGCTTTGTGTGCCTTGGTCTAGAGATGCAGAAACACGTATGTTCTAGTGTGTGCAGCAGGGGTGCCAGGACATCAACAGAGACAGATTAAATGAATCCCAACTCAATGACCCTGTGATGGGGTTAATAAAATGGTTATTTTCTAATGCTCAGCTTGCGTTTCCATTTCCCACTTAGCTTCTGTTTTAGCTTACAGCTACTCTAGCCCTTCATTTTTTCCCTGTTATCTTCCTACCTTTATCATTACTTAAAAAAATACCTTTCCTTTATTTTTTGTTCTGTCCTTGCTCCTGTCTACCTTAGAAATGCTTTCCCTATTAGCAGATCAACCTCTAGCACAGCTAGATGAAATGCTTAAATCACTGCTTGAACTTCTTCCCCTCCATACTCAATGATCTCCTCAAATCACTATTTTCTTACAGCACACAGAGATTTCTGTCTGTTTTCAGATTTGCCTCTAGTACGTGACACAAAATGAATTACATTATATTTTAATAAACCCTGGCCTGATCCCGCGAGGATAAATTGAACGACAAAAGATTATTTTAGATTGTTTTTAATGCAATTTTTGTCAGTGTGAAGAATGCAAGCTTGGGTTCTAACACAACATTTGCAGTAGGAAAATATTTTCCCCAGCCTGGGGGGTATCCATTGAGAGCTCTTCGGTTTTGACAGTGATTTCCTTTGGTTAGGCTGAAAGAAGAGCAATACCATCAAAATGCCTTTCTAAGAATTGCTTGGATGAGCAATCCATGAGATTTCAGCATATGTAAAGGCGCAAAAAGCTTCCAAAATGAACAGGAAAAAAAGAGAATCCGTTATTTATCACTTAATCTGGTGCATTCAAAAGTTTAAGACCCTTTATAAGCGCACAAAATGAATACAATTTGCAGAAGCTGAAATGACAAAACAGAAGAATCACACTGAGACTGGGCAGGTTATTCATGTCATGTCACCAGAATGAAATGCCAGACGTTTCAGTGATGAATGGAAACTAATAAAAGTGAACTATATATGAAATGTACTTCACTAAATGCTTGCAATCATTGCAATGAAAACACCAAAGTTAGTAATTTTATACCTGATAAATGTTTTCTTCCGTTTCAGGCTCACGGATTGGCTCGTGTCCAGCCTCAAACACAATGTACTATGACACCAGCCGCCAGAGAGGAAAAGTCAAAGATGAAACAGAAGGGAAAAAGGCGATTTGGAATTCCACGTCAAAACACAGGCAGGCATTAAAGAAACAAGTTCAAAGCACAGGCTGGCAGCAGGACAACCGGTGTGTTGGAAAGCAGAGTTAAGGTTGTTTCATATTTCATAAACCGGCAATAAATAGACCTAAATCTCCCTTAATGATCATTAGAGCAACTTCCTAATTCTTTCTCACTAGGGAGACCGCCTGTGGCCCAATATTCATTTTCCGAAGTCAACATGAGTTTTGCCTCTTTTACATAATGGCAATTACTTCTACATCTATTTATTACCCATGACTAAAAAAGCTAAATCCAAATGGGGGGAACAGGCTGGTGCTCATATAACAGGCCACATGGCAAAAGGCTGCCACAACAATTTAACTTTCAGGTTCTTGCTTTATTGTGAAGAGCACAAAGTAAAACTCCTGACATTATAAAAGCTGAAGAGTAATTTAGGGCATCCTAATTCTTATCATCTTTCTCACTGCACCTTAGGCACTCTTCAATATTCACTAATGGCTGGATCGGTTTCTTTCAGCATGCCTCCCACTGACATACCTAAGTGGAAGAACACAAATCTCCAGGAAAATACCCTGTAAACTATCATCTATTTTGCTTCAGTACAAAAACATGAGAATGAAATTACACCTTTTTCTTCTTCACACTCAGTAGGGTATTGGACATGAATATATTGACACATTTCTGATAATCATCTTTGCTCCCAGACATTTTGCTTGGATGAAACAAGGCTTAAATTTCAGATCTGTTATTAAATCATAGCCCAAGCACCAACAAAGGAGCATGTTATAACATCAATTCCACTGTTGTTTTTATCCAAATATCCCCCCTCTGAATTAAGTTCCGGCCCCACAGAAGACAAAATGTCAATTTATTACTCTCAGAACCAGATGCCACCTTCTTTATTCTCTAAGAAACTTCCTTTGCAGTTAGGGTTTGTATTCAATAATGATGACAAATCTCATTTGGGAATTTAAAATCGGGACTTGCAAGCCACATTTTAGGAATATTCTATCCTATACAGATATATTGTGCCATTACTTCGAGCTTATCTCTAAATACGCTACTTTCTGTCAAAATCTTACAAGTTTCTCACAGTAAAGTTCAGAGCATCTTTTAAAGGTTTTGGCTGTGTTTGAAGATAGCATATATCTAATCATTTCTGAAACTCCAAGGCCGTACAGCTTCAGAAATTACCTGGTATACAGGATCTTCTACATCTTCTTCCAATATTGTCTACAGCAAAGTAAGAGGACAGGCAGTAAAAGCAAAGAACATAAACAGCAGAGATAAAAGAACTGTATTCAGAAACTAAAGGACAGCAAAGAAATAAGCAAAATAGGCAGGTAAGTACATAGTTTTCTTTCTCCCGTATACAGATAAAGTCACATTCTTGTACAAAGTAATTTTATTCCAGTTTCATCCAATTTTAACAATCTGCACCTTATTTGATTTCATTCAAATACATACATTCAGAAGTATATGGAAACTTCCCTAAAGCATCAGACACTATAAAAACCTGACTTACAACACACTTTCATTACTCTTTTCCTTCTGAATGACAGGAAACACTATGCAGGAAATGAATGGATCATTTCCAGTTGCTAAACATGTTCCTCATACCCCAAGTGTTAGCTTTCAGCACTGTGTAATCCTACTTCTGAGCTCACGATGGCTGTTAGGCTCTTACTTGTCCATTTGAAGCTAGCACCGTTCAAACCCATTGCTGTTAAGAAATGCTGAGGATGCTCAATGCCTCTTTGGAGTAACTTTGGGGGTTATTTCACACCATACTTTTCCTGGCAGTAGTCTAAGCTTATGCGTGTACCTGGTATACCGCTTGTTCACACTGTTTGTCCTTTTGTGCCTTTTTTTCCATTTCTTCTCTTTGTTTCAGTTCATAGATGAGCTGAAACAGGTCTCGCAAGTCCAGAATCACAGGTTCAGCCTATGGAAGTGAAAAAAAGGAAGGAAAGTTTCTATATAGGAAAATATACAGTTTTTAAACCTGCTGACAGAGCAGTCATAGTATCCCTATGATCAGAGAGAACTTCATACAGAAATAATTTCTCCCTTAGCAACCAGGCTCAGGTCAATTTCTATCAAACTAACTATATTTAACAGTTCATAATAATAATTTAATATCATTAATATTAATAATGATAATATATTAAATTGATGTATTTATAATTAAATATAAAAGCATTATGAATACAAAAGGCATATATATGAATATAATGGAGTATTTATTAGTGGTTTCTCATGCAATGGAAGAATGTAGACTATATGCAAAGCAGCTCCTCGGAATCAATCACTTTCTGTTCAAATGAATATAGGAATATAACCAAGCTTAGAAAGGAAACCAATAGCTAACTATAAATAGTACATCATTAAAAATCCGAAACAGAGAAACGCATTCCCTTTTCCACAAGCTGGTTTCATTAGGTTGGCATTTAACATCTAAGCAGTCACTTAGAATAAGTGTAGCACAATCAGAAACAACCCAAGATTGGCCTCTTGAACACCTTCTTATGAACAGAGCCCTTCTCTTGGGTTACACTGTAGAAAATGACAATGATTTGATACTTACTGCCTGGGCTGTTTTTATTGCCACAAATCTATGATTTCCCTCCTTTCCACATACATATCCAAATGCTCGATGGTCTGTGATATCCTTTGCGATGTATGAAATTTCATGAACTGCATGGTGGTGCTGAAGGAGCTATCAAAAAAAACACAGTAAGAAACATCCATCAAAATATTCCATTAAAAAGCAGTATAATTTCTCTTTCATCAGTGCTTCACCCGGATCTCAATACATCTATGGAATTGAAACAAGCAAACTCATATCCTGGTATCAAAATCAATTAATACCTGAATTCCTTAAACCTATTCTCTTTTTAAAATCTACTCAAACTTGACTTGTTATAATAATTTGATTAAAGGTTCAACTGAGGATTTCTTGGTATCCTTTGGTGAGCTACAATTCAATAGAAAATATTACGTTACTTAGTTGCTACCGACGCAGCATCCTAGGTAGAGAAGCAGTACCTGTAGGTATATAAAAGAAGCAGCAGCAGCTACCTGTAGCTTCACACAGGGTGACTCAGGACAGGCGGATCTTTAGGGGCTGCAGAGCTAGAGCTACACAATCTGTCTAAGGATCGGCACCAGACTTGCTTTATCTCTGTAACCTCAGCATCAGCCAGCGAGTGATATTTCATTTAAAGCAGTAACAGAACTCCAAAAATGTACTTTTCCCAGAAAATGAGTGGAAATGCAATTATTCAACTTGAAATCAATGCTGAATGCAAAAGTTCACATTTTACTTAAAAATCCCACTTTGGTTAATTGTCACAATAAAAAGACTCAATTTTGTTTAAAATGTATGAGCAAAGCTCTCTCCAGAGCCAGGACATGAATCTGAGGCTCCTACAAGCATGCCTTGGAGTGCCAGAATCTTTATCACTTTGCCTTAAATAGCATTTTATTACCAAAGTAATACTTAAGTATTCCTACTTACAATAATGTCCTTGAAAAGTTTATCTAAACCAATCTATTAGCTTCAGTTTCTACCTTCTGACATATTGACTTGCTCATATATCATCTAGGGATAATGCTATTTCGGAGAGGAGGTGAAGCCTCACAAAGGATTCTTTTGAGGTCCAGTTTCCTGCTGGGTTTGAGAAAAGCACATTTTGAAAATCAGCATGGTATCAAGGCAATCTCTAAACAACCTGGTATTCTTAGGGCTTAAAAGAAAACACTTTAATATTCAAACCCACAGAGGATGTGTGTGTGGAGAAGCAAAAAGGCTGAATGCACGCAGGGCAAGTGACAAGTGATGAGGCTTCTGTAGAACATGGACCGAAATCTAAAAGGAGAAGCAGCATGCAAGAGACAACTGACTACATACAAAACAAAAGACTGGGCATATTTCACTTTCATTTTGCACTGAACGGCTCCTAATGACCCAAGATCAAGATTGCTTGCTTGAAGGAAAATGGAAATGCTGCAATAGACTTCAGGCTGAACGGGGCTTAAGCTGAAGGTGCGCTTCAGACGCTCCTAACGTGTTAGGCGTTTAAAATTAATGATGGGATCTTCCTTAGATAACACAAGGATATTGATTTATTAGGTTCTTCTGAAAACCAAGTTGCATGCTATCTGTTACAATGAAATAAAATGTTCCATCTCTCTATTCTGCATATGATGAGGAACGTTATCTCTGGCTCCTATTAAATCAAAGTTCTTTGACATTGCTTTATTGATTGCTAGGCAGCGGTTTGCACTGAAATTAAACTGTGATCGGATTCCTTCCTCATGGAATTAGATTTGAAGATCGTTCTACCATGGAAAAGCATCACCCGCAATGTAAGACAGCAGATGGAGACACTATAATTTATTTGGGAACCCTCATTAACCATTTGGAAATCATTACATTTTTAATGGTTGTGATATTTTACATACTGTATCAACAGAAGTACAAATTAAGTAAAGGTGACTGCAACATTATCCTTTTACATCTTTTACTGTATGGAATGTTACCTAGAGCTTTTCATTTGTTTGAGAGATACGGACTTGGAACATACACATGAAAAGCAATGTTGCATACATACACCTCTACTCCAACGTAGACATAAATACTCCTTCAAACTTGCTTTTTCATAGCCCTCGAGTAATTTAATGCCTGTTTTCTACATATTCCAATATTAATTATTCCATGAGTGCCTAATTCTTTGCAAAACAGAAATAAGACTCCTGCTGCAGTCAGTAGAGATTTACCACTATCAAATGAAAGATCAGAACTGCATCCTTTCTGCAAATCTTTGTTTTGAGGATGCAGCATGCCCAGTACCCTGCATAGCCCTTAACAGCGGTGAGATGTGCACTAGGGTGGTAGACAGCACAAGGAGAAACACTATGTCATCCAGCCACACAGTATAGACATCTATAAACGCATGCTGTTTGCATGTCGTGATTAGATTTATGGCTGATTACATTCATTAATCTGTCCTGTAAAATGAGGCCAACTGATAGAAATGTCATTTTTACCCCTCAGTTTGTAACTGCTCACATGTAGCCACCCCCTACAAGGGGAATGGCTTTAACCTGACAGAGGGGAGACTGAGATGAGCTCTTAGCACAAGTTCTTCCTTGTGAGGGTGCTGAGGCGTTGGCACAGGGTGCCCAGAGAAGCTGTGGCTGCCCCATCCATCCCTGGCAGTGTTCAAGGCCAGGTTGGACAGGGCTTGGAGCAGCTTGCTTTAGTGGAAGGTGTCCCTGCCCATGGCAGGGGGTTGGAAATGAGTCATCCTTAAGGTCCCTTCCAACAGAAACCATTCTATGACTCCATGACATGACTCTATGGGTAGCAGTTACACAGTTACTACTCACAAGCTGACCTGTCTCTCTTTTTCCCCAGCCTCTTTTATTTATTTAATTTGTCTTTTCTTAATACGTTCAAGGTTTCACCATGATTTAATCTAGTCTCCAGCACGCCAGAAGCACATGAAGGAATTACTTCATAACCCAGGGGTGTTTATGACACCCCCATATGCCTATGCTGATGGATTCTATCACGCAGTAGTTGATGTATTTCCTGTATCTTTGCTAAGCACTGACAAGCCAGTCACCAATTCATAAGTGAGGTACCAAATTTTTTTTTGGAGGGCTGAGTACAATAGAACAAATTATAGAGAAGACTTAATTTGTAGGATGGTTCAATACAGTCGATTAAATATTGTGCAGATTGGGAAGTACTGTAACATTTAAGCTTCAGCTGTTAAAAAAATACACTGTATACGGCTTCGAAATGATTTAAAGTCTCCTGTGACTTTATTCACTGAATATAATAACTAATTCACTAGAATCATAGAATCATAGAATAGTTAGGGTTGGAAAGGACCTTAAGTTCATAAAATTCCAACCCCCCTGCTATGGGCAGGGACACCTCACACTAAACCATGCCACCCAAGGCTCTGTGCAACCTGGCCTTGAACACTGCCAGGGATGGAGCATTCACAACTTCCCTGGGCAACACATTCCAGTGCCTCACCACCC
>JASSUY010009666.1:0-14579 GCA_032466535.1 Forpus xanthops | reverse complement strand
CAACTTCCCTGGGCAACACATTCCAGTGCCTCACCACCCTTACAGTACAGAACTTCCTCCTTATATCCAATCTGAACCTCCCCTGTTTAATCAAGGATTTTAAATGAAAGATAAGGCCTCAGGAAAGGGTAACCAAGACCATCTCCTGATGCAAACATGATGTTAATTCTGTTTTATTCACACACTATAAAGCTTTTCTGTGGTGTTAGAGACATGCAAAATACCCACCTCCACCAAGAGATCTTCCCTCTTCCCCTTAAATTACTCCAATCTCTCCCACTAGCCATCATTTCCTCTCCTTTTCTCCATTCTATCCCCTGCTTCTCCTTTCCCCCTGGTTGCTCCCCGTACATCTCACTGAATTGATTTAGCTGACTCTGAGATCTGTGGCATTTCCAATTTCCCTTGGCCTGCTTGGCACCTATCATAAATTTTTTCACCCCTTATCCTCATCTTGCCCCTTTATTTCCATGCTGTAGCCTCCAGTGCCACTAAATCAATTAAGTCAATCAATTAAGTACTTGGAGGGTCCCACAACCATTTCACATGTGTGAGTTAGATGGCATGAGAAAGTCACTGCTTTCCTATCGCTATTTCCCTTTTAATGAGGTTGTCTATTTAGTGAAGCCTGGGGCACAGTATTAAGAGCCACAACAAAAAATATCCTGCAAGCTGCAGAGCCTCTTGTAAAAGCTGCCCCACCGAATGCAGGAGGCATGTACCATACAATGTTATATCCATAAGGACAGGTTTCACAGGGATTTAAGTTGCACAGCCTTTCACCTTGCTTAACTAAATGGTTACCTTATTTTCAAATAGGTGGTATTAACTGATAGCTCTGCTGTTACTGTTTCCATGCTATTGATACTGGGATATGGGAGACATACATGGCGTCCAAACATCCGCTGCATTTCTACTCCTTCCTATTCACTTTTATCACATCTGAATAAGCAATAATACATTTTCTGTGTCACATAAACCCCCCAAACAACAGTTACTCAGCAAACTGCAAAATCCTTAATGGATTCATAATAAAATAACTGTATGGATTACAGTTTCAGGCATGCTGTTATCTACCTGGCAAGTCCAATGCACTCCAACTGATGTTGTGATTGCTCAGCAGCAGCTTAGGAAATCAGGCCCTGTATGTTTAGGAAGACCACTGAACAAAGCACAGAAACTAAACCCAACATGTAAAATTACAGCAATGCCTTAAGAACAAGTTCAGGAAGCCAGAAATACACTGAGCACTATTTACTAGAATGCATTAAGTGAAAACAATGAATTGTAAAACACACGAGTGGTTCTCAGATTAATTTACCTCCTTGCTGCAAGAACTGTTGGAGTGGTGCAGATGTGCTGCCAGCTCCTGTACTACACCTACAACTCTGCTGTATACCTCAGTGGTGCTTCAAGATCTTCATACCATAGCACTTTGTGAAGGGTTCCTCATGGGCATTTCCTTAAAGTCCTGTTTGCTTTAGCTGAGATTTGCAGGGATCATGGGGACAACAACTGGTTACAAGCATTTTTCTAATTGCTTATGTTTGTGCTGCAATGCTTCTCTGCTGTTTCACTACATGCACTTTGTGGAGGTGGTCTGGAGGTGCTCATCTCCCTCATAAACCCCAAAATCCAAACAGACACTCGAGGGGCAGATATGAAACACCTCAATTCTTTCCATCGGCAGATTCAGATCCCAGCCCTGTCAAGTTTTATAACTTTCAGGCAAGGATAGTGAGCAGTCCCCAGTATGCAGACACTAAAAAACCCCCACCCAAAAACCCACTTGGCTGGCATGGATTTTTTCCTGGTACCCATTAATGATGCACGGGTACCTGTTAAAAGCAGTTGTGAACCTTTCAACTTCCTTTCCCCCTAGAGGCAAGTGTGTTTCAATGGGACTGTGTACAGACAATGTGGGAAAAAAACTTGACCACTTCAAATGTTAGTGAAATGGAAAATAAATCAGTGAATTGTATCTGCACCACAAACATCCCATTCTTTTCTAGAACTTTGCATTTGGGTCGCAAGGCATCAGCCTACTGAGATGGACAGGATGAGCAGATGAGGGGGGAAAAGCAACAAGCCTTCCCCTACCACTGCAGACATTTCCAGGTTAATGTGAAAAAGCAAAGAGGACACAGCTTGGTGCATTTCAGAGCTACAGTTACCAACAAGTGCTAAACTCCCTGCAAATTACTCCTGGTCACAGCACAGAGCAACTGAGAGCAGGGGAGGTGACAGAGCTCACCCACCCTAAAAGCCAATTGCTCCCCCAGCGCTGCCAGTGCATTCATTCACAGCCTATTCCTGCCTCCGGGGTGGTTCCTGGGCACTATAAAAACATTTCACTGGTGTTCTGGGTGTTGCTAAAGTGTAAACGAAGAGACAGAAGCTGCAGGTTGCTGTCAGAGGCAGCTAAATCCAACCTGATAAGGCTTGGAAACACACGTAGGGATTTTATCACTGCTGCTGGTTTCTCAGTCAGTGACAATCTTGGTGTTACTGCTGCACTCTCCTCTGCCTCCACATAGCAGATGCTCTTCATGATCCTATTATTTTGGCCCATTTTCCAAAGATGAGTAAAGAAATCTGTTTGGATTTTGCTCCAATTGGTCAGAAAGGCAAGAGGGAAATAGTTCACCCAGGCCACACAATATCAAATGGGACACTTGAAGAAAGGAGGCAGAACAGCACTCAATAGAAACAGCTTTAGAAACTGTATGTCTAAACAAAAGGTAAATAGGAAACAACACATTTCAAATCTGACAGTCCTTTCCTACCATGATGAGTACTCTGCTTGCATGTCTATGAGAAGAGAAGCAGAACAAACAATATATGACAGATCACAGTCATTCGGCTTAGATGTGGTAGCGGTCGATGTGGGGAAAGACTTGTTAGACCATAAAATCTGTCATATAACATTTAGTATAACACATGGAAAATTATGTCTAGTTTAAGTTAGAAAAGGAAGTCAACAGTATAGTTTAAGCTTAGCAAATTATCAGAATACTGAATTTCTACCAGCAAGAAGTCTTGGAACAAAGTATTGTATTTAGCTTTCGAAAACTAATGTCATACATGAGTACCCGAAAAACAAAACCCCCTAGAAACCTCTTGCTGTTATGAAGACTGCAGGATTTTGAGGCATTTCCAAGAGGCACTGGCCAAGAAGAGCAGTTTTGATCGTAAAAGAGTATAAAATGAACATACTACCATGCAGTAAGAAATGAACCCTTCCACTGAAGGGCACTGAAGAGCTGCTACATCCTACACAGCCAAAATGAATGGTCCAGCCTTCAACCCTTTTGACCCAAAGCCATTCATGGAGTTTGGCCTAAGCAGTAGGTTATGGACTTTCCATCTGCAAAAAAGCCCCGAAGATTATGAGCAGAAAAGGAATATGTAACCTCTGGAGCGTTCTTCAAGCCTCAAAGGACTTCTCAGATGGCAGCCTTTAAGAATCTTCACAATGAGAAGAAATCTGTCTAATCCCTGTGCTTCCTCCATACACACTGATTTTGCAAACAATAACCTAAAGAAAGACTTTTCCAAGTGCCAACTTCTAAAAGGCGTTTCAGTGCAAAAGCTTTGCAATAAAAACACTTGGCACAAAAAGCACTCTCTTAGATTACATGCAGATCAAAGCCTGGCCTATGTATCACAAAGGGGCATGTAAAATATGGTGGTGATAAAGAAAAGAATCAAAACAGATTTAGCCCCAGTTATCACACACTCTGTCCCTCCAGGGGGTCAGCAGTCTGGCTGTGACACAGCAAAGCACCCAAAAGATGTGTAAATTTAATTTCCTCTTAATAACAATAATAATAATCATACACTCTAAAGAGCCATTCTCTTCCTGTAATCAAGGAGACTGGAGCAAAAACCAGATTATGTGACTTCCCAAGCTTACACGGCAATGAGCAGCTGAGTCAAGGACAAAAGACAGTGAGCACAATCATATGTGCACATCCTCAAGTGAGCTCGACTAAGCTCAATCTGCACACTCCATTCTACATCAAGGCAAGCACTTTGCAGAAGTAACCCAGGTAGACACCTGTTTGGTTGGAGATGGGAAGAGAGCTTAAAAGGGTACTTCAGCCTCAGCTAAAATCTGAATTAATCCCTACCATTTCCTTTGCTTGATGAAAAAATATCCTGCTACTGCCTAGATCTTACCCAGGGAGCAAGAACACCAAACTGCTAAGAGAGGAAACATGAGTGTCCTTGCATGTGCCTCATGTGATGGGCACACACAGTAAGGCCTGGACTTGTCCTTACTCAAGACCTCTGGCATACACCAGCAGTCAATTAAGGTAGAGGAACTTAAATTTGCCAGCACAGCAGTCTAATTGTGATGGATGGACCTACGATACTGAGCTAACTGGATGTTCCAAGAACCTAATTTGTGCTATGAGAACACCACCAAGGTAATAAACTTGTGTCTGTCTCTCATAATTTGTAATGATGTGTGACAAAGACCAGATATGAATTTACTTATTGTTCATTGTCTTAGGAAGCAAATGCTAAGTTGCTCATACAGAAGATCCATTTCTTAGATATATGAACTTGGAAAGGGGCAAACCAAAACTGGAACGCACACACGGCCAATTTTGTACCTTCGCTTCAAAGGCTTTTCAGTTTTTTTATTGCACCAGGAGTGAAAATAGCTAGCTAAATCTAAACCCCTTGTCCAATTACTATTAATCCCAAGTTATATTTTAAACATGAGCTTCAAATATTGTTCCAGGACAAAGAAAATCCTAAAGGGCAAGGAAACATTTTCACAGAGCTTTGGAAAACCAGATGTGCTACACTAAAGCCGTGATGTTGGACGTCCCATGAGTCTTGTACTATTTTCTTATTGTTTCTGCAACAGACACAGTCATTGTTTTATCAGGATGGTTAAAACAAAGAAGGATTTGCACAGCAATACCAAGAAGCAGCCAACCTGAGCCTTGATACCAAACTCAATAGACCCAATAGGCCACAATCAGCTCAGTAATTAATGTGGCCCTACAATGCAACTGCATGGGACTACCCGTAGACTAAAATATACTGATTTACCTTGCCATTTCACTAGTTCAACATGGTTCACAAGTAACAATTCTTGCCTATACGGATATTATTTCATTCCTTGGGATGGTAGCTCCGCAGTGGCCCACACAATATACACATCTGATTGTGTTCCCCCTTAGAACCCACCTCATCACCTTCTGCAAAAGGGTCAATTGATCAAAATAGCCATAAATATGCCAATATTGCCCTCTATTCTCAAGCCAAAGCTTGCATACGACCTCAGCATAGCACCTCTGACCATGCCTTGCATTTTTTCCTGATATACTCTGAAGTTTGCAAGCCTCTTATTAAATCCTGAATTTGAGGGAGCACAACATTCAGCGATGAGACAGTTTTACTGTATCACTGAACCTCTCCATGTTTTTATTGCATTCACATGTATAGATTGTGAATGCCTTTTGAGAAGCCTTTACTTTCACAAGGTTCTTTTCTCCTTCACACCAATATTCTTCACCTCCTGAAATGTTTTTGATTTAGATGAATGGCATGAGAAATACCATCAGGAAACTCCTAGGAGCTTTGGAGACAACTTTGGGCTTTAACTATCTCAGATCTTAACTGCTTCAGATGCGGAAAGCATTATGACCTACCTTCCTCTTCTAGCCTGTGATCTGAAAAGCTCATCATGAAAAACAGTCTTTGATTCTCGTAATGCAAACCCTACAAAACAGAGCTTGCAAAGATCACAAAAATCCCAGTCATATCGGCAATACTCAAATTTGAGTCAGAAAGTCATCAAACAGCAACTTTCTTTAAGCTTAGATCTACTTCCATAACATTCCAAACTTCTCCGGAAAAAGGGCAAAAAGGACAAGAGGGATTTATTTAATGCTTGTCTATCTCCCTGATTCTCATGCCAATTTTAATAAGACTTTAAAGAGGGCTGAGAGAAAGCACATGCACAGAGAAGAATAAGGACTCTGAATTCACAAACTGCATAGAACCAGTATGTCATGTTCATGAGCCAGCTGAAAATGAAAGCAAAAAAGGTTGAGAAGTTCACATGACACAGTGTTTTACATCTTTCAGATACAAAAAAGGATTTCATGAGCAGAAATAAACCAAAGCACACAGGCAAGAAATCCTGTGCTCTGCAGCGACAGATTGATTTCAAACAGCACAGTAAAGAATTGCTCAAAATTGACTCAGGCCAACTCTTCATGTCTAATGGTTTAATTTCTAGTAGCCAACATAGAAATATACCTACCACGGACATCTGTTTGCTTATGAGAAACACCTGGAAAAGTATCACTACCTACTTATGCGAGTCATAAAGACCATGCCATTTTACTTTCAGTCTTCCTCCAGAAAAATATAGGAAACCTTTTTCTTTGAGTTACAGTTGCATGTAAAAAAAAACTTCAGATAATCCCATAAATGCGCCGTTCCTTCACTTGTTCAGGTCCCACAACAGACACTTAACCTAGGACATAACACAACTATACACTCATCTTAGGTCGATGTCCCACAGGGTCTGCCTTTCAGAAAAGCGGTCAAGTAGTGCTGCCCTCACCTTAAATGCACAGAGAAGAGCCTTCCCTAGCTTTGATGCATGGATGTTGGCTTGTTTTCTACTATTCATTCCTTTAGTCCTCCCCCACCCTTTGCAATTTTTGTGCACAGCATGCATTCTACTTCTCTTAATCAAAACTGAACTTCCTCATTACTTCACTTTCAGCGCTGCTCAGCACTAAGCTTTATGCAAGCACAGGTTACACTCTCACGTGCTTTACACTTCACAATACTTCCATATTCCTGTAGCATTTGGCTAATTAAAGATACACCAGAAGGCTATAAAACCTTCAGCAAACCAACTCAGCCTTTATAAAAGCAAGGACACTATCAAAAAGACTGGATTCAGATCCGTGTTTTGACTATCTAAAAAGAAGAAGAAAAAACATACTCAGAGCCATATGCAGTATTTTCAGATACTCAGTTTTCTCATTCACTTTAAATGTCAAGGCACTCAAACTGATTAGTGCTCTGCCTCACTTATTTCACAATGCTCCCTTTTAAAGTCTACAGGAACGTTGCTGTTCCTTCCCAGGGAGTACAATGATGCAGAATTAGGATGGGTACCACAAAGACTTAAGAAGTGTTAACAGCAGAGATAGGTAGAGTCCATCAAATGCTGCTTATTTGCTAGAGAAGTGCTACAATTTAGGGACACAATAGGCACTGCTGTAACTCCACAATTACTACCAGGTGCTGAGTAGCACAACAGGAGGTGCTGTTCCAGCCCTTAGGCCCTGTGACACATGGTTACCTGCATGCTGAGCATACAGTGCATAAACCAGAAATGTTACGAATACAATTATCACATTTAGAAAGACAACTTTTATGCACAGTTGTTTGTATATTAAGCAAAGATCTATTGGTATCTGAATTTTATTACTTATTCAACTGAAAAACAGGGATAAAACCAGGGATCTGCGTTTCCTAACTGTTGACAAATAAGAGCATCCAGTGGCAACCACTGTCTTTCCTCTTCTCCTTCCACAGGGTCACTAACTACATAAACTAAATGGAAGAAAAGGCATTTACTTGTCCCCCCTGGACTATCAGATGGAGCAATGGTCTTGCCAACTACCCTGTGAACACAAGCGTGTTCCTGAGGGCAGAACATCATCCGAATCAAAACTGATTTTGCTGCCAAGAGAACTATCACCACCATCCTGCAAACTCCAGGTAACTTTAAAAGTAAACCCTCTGTAGTTTCCCTCTCCCATTACACTGACAGTGAAGGTCATCCATCTCCCCTGCATGTGACCCCAGCAACAGAGGAGGTTTAACAGCCTATAAGTTAACACAGGAATTCAGAAACATCATTGCTAGTATTGCTATTACCAGGAAAATGGCAAATTGCAGGGCGGCTTACCAGCTAAAATGCACTGAATAGGAAGGAAAATCACCAGCACACCTGGGGTGGAATGCTTCCCAGCCATCTCCAAGAGCAAGGAACAGAACATTTCAAAGGGGGATATAACCTTCTGTTACAGCACCTGCTGAAGGTCCCCCACCGCTCTCCAGCGCATCTCAGCTACCTGCACTATTATTATGTCAGCATTTTTCTCGCTAAAACCTTTCCCAAGCAGTTTGAAATCCAACCATTACTGTTCTGTGTGTCCTGAAAATAGACCTCAAATTTCCTTCTAGTGTGTAATGCATTAACCTGGCTTAAAAATACCAGTACTTGCAAGCAACTCCCCTGCCCCAACCAACTTGGTATTTTAGGTGTTCTTATCCAAGACAAAACTGCAGCTAGAGAAAAGGAATATGGCTTTGCTGGAGTCAGCAGGACTACAATGTGGCTTTCATATTCTAATTTATATATCTGAATCATAAAAGGTAGTGATTTTAGGAAAAAAGAAAAAAACAGTTTAACTCTATACTTTGAGTTTTCTACCACGGGACAATAACTCACTGGAGGGATACAGTGCAGCTCTACTAGATAGCAGGATCCATAACAACAAGTATTTTACAACCAAAAGCTATCAACTTTTTAGTACAGTTCACCCCAAATTCCGCTTAAACATACCAAACATTACAGAAAGACAAAAATCACATAGTAATTTTCACTACAGCTCTACAGACACCCATCCCCATACACAATGGAGGCTAAACAGCAACTAGGAATATGTGCCTAGTGAGATTACCTGTATAGTAACACAGAATGCATGCAGCAGAACCTCCCTTTCTTAAATCCATCCTGGGGTGCTTGGATTAAACAACAGGAGGCCAGACAGAGCCAAATGAGACCATCACTAAAATAATCTCATTTTCTGCCTCTTAGAAAGTAATCAACTTTTTACCCTTTTCCCACTGAAAAATACAAATCCTCACAAATAATTCCAGTTTGGAAAAAATGTCTGGAAGAGCTTCCTTTTATCTTGGTGTCAGAAATAGCAGAACACTGACTACAAGAAAGCTGAACACAGCTCTAGATCAGAGCATTTCCAGCTGAGAGGAAGGAGAGAAATATCAGCCTTCCCCTGTATGCTAAGTGATAGGAGGAAAGACAGAAGGATCAAACCACAGCGCTGGATCTTAAAACCCTCAGACTTCACAATGTGCAAAATCACATCCGAGTTTTGCCTTTTGGGTTCTTCTTTCCACAGTGACAAAAAAACCCTCTACAAAACATATTGTTTTTACAATGTTCATACAGCAAACTGGATGTCTATAAAATGTATCCCTATGAGATTGTGGCTGTTAAAAATCCCTGTGGAGCACGCTGAACCATCCAAACTGTCTAGGGCACAGTTTGGAAGGCCAATAAGAAATGAATTACAACAGCCAATAAGGGATGTAATTACAGAAGTAGGTCCTTCTGACATTTACGTTTTGCTAACTCTCAAATGCTGTTTATAAAATATTATCGTCTCCCTTTTGAAGTGTCAGATGACCATAAATACCCTGTAACAGCAATAAGCTGGGTCTGTAAGTCCCCTGCTCCGCTATATTCTAATTAAACATATTTATTGCATATAGAACAGTAAATGCCACGTCTTCCTATTCATATTTACAAGTAGAAAAATGGGAAAGCGTCAAGCAACAGAGCAAGATGCCCAGTTGGCCAGAGGGATCTTTTGCAGGCAGAAGCTGTGGACAATGCAATACAATTCATGTAACACGTAAGAATGGCCCCAGATGTCACCATTTTCAAAGGAACATGCAAAAATTTTACTTTCTCAGTATGTTTTTTTATTGTTGCTACTAATATTTCACTCATATTTTTATCACTGCAGTCCTGTGAAGTCCTCACATGGTCCAAGACCCAAGACTTTTTACAAGAAGTTCCTATAAATATATAACTTTGATTAAAAATCTTAAATTAAAAGGTAATCCTGGAGACTTTATGTTTTAATTCCAGTCTTTGAAAGTTAAGGGCCCAATGTCCCCTGGGATATTGCTGAGGTACATAACTGCGGTAGCTCATCCTCATAAACCCTCAGTCATGGCCAAGTCCTTCACTCACTGCCCTGGTCGATGCCCTCCAGAATGGAAGGATCTGAAGGGATCTGCATGAAAATGGACAAAGAATTCCTCCAAATCATGATAAGCAGGACAGGAAGAGGCTCTGAGTTGGAAAACTGAATAAACTAATGCTGAAAGTTGGTACTGTGGAATGACTCCTTATACAGTGATGAAGACTAAACACAGCCATGAAGAGTCTGGGAAAAACAAAAAGGAGTAGGGCAATAGGCTGATAAATACAGAAGGCAGATTCAGCATAGGAAGGCAAAGGGAAGTGTGACATGATCAAAAGAATAAGCTGAGACAGCAATCTTGGCAGTCACTATAGATTTCAAACCTAAAAGTCATATTTGTCAAGGACAAAGGAAAGGGTAACAATTGAGACATAAGATGAAGAGAGGCAGGATTGGGTTTTAAACTGTAAGCATGACAATAAAGGCTGTATTTCACAGCACTTAAGAAGAATCTGCAATATCTGGAATTACCCTGCATGTGATGATCGAAACCAACATTGAGTCAAAAAGACTGCTGAATTTATAGGACTGAATAATGGATGATGCTGATGTTTTCCTCAGTGTTCCAAAAGGAGGTCAGAGAAAGATCTTTGGGAGTCAGGACTGGAAGGCCTGGTTTAGCCACATAAAAACTGAACTGCTGGCTAAATGTGTACGGAGAGGGCCGGAGAGATAGGTCAAGATATGAACAGATATGAGAGCTGGCATCATTTGCTTTGACACAAGAACCTAATTTAAATGTGCAAATGAAGTAACTCTCATAAAAAGCATAGCAGGAAGAAAAGAGATCAAGAGCAGTGAGCACCCAGGAAATCCCAGATGGAAACTGTGGGAGTGAGAAAGAGAAATTAAGACACAGAGGGGCAAAATCCAGAGACAAGAGCAATGGAGACCAGGGGGAAGGACTATTCTAATGAGTTAATGATGCTAACAAAGTTCTGGGCCTCAGATCAACCATGGAGAGTCAAGCAGGACTTTTAGGAAGATCAGCTTCAAAGAAATGAAGTGACAAACCCCACCGCTGGCCTGGAGCTGAAAGGAGCCCCCAGCAGGGACCATTAACAATCTCTTGGCCAATACTATGCTCTGGCAAGCACAGAAATGCAGTGAACTAATCACATCATCTCTCCTGCTCACTGCAGAGCAAGTACAGATTGGAGAGAATTAATTCCTTCTTTTATTTTTAAGTATTCAAAGACGCTTGATGATAGAGACTTGACAGTTTGACATTTCATCTGCTCCAGCACATGTGCCTCAAGGAATAACTACAGATCCATAATCGTACCTCGATTTCTGGTCAGAGATGCCAGAACCAACAGATTTCCAGTAATGTCAAGGAGTACCTTTGGTACATTTTACATGAGGTATCTTCTGCCAACAGTGAGAATTTTCATCTTGCTAAAATCTCCTTTCAGCCAAGTTTAGCTGTCCTGTTAGCGATCTATCAGCATAATTAACACTATCATTCACATCAAAAGGAGAAGAGCAGCAAATCCAGGGGTTATCGGCATAAACTTGATAACATCTCCGAACAAGCTAGAAAAAATGCTTTACAGAAGTGTTAGCAACAGCATTAGAAAAAATCTGTGCGTTATAAGGTCAAGAGAGCTTCAATGGTTAGGAAGATGGGCAAGATGTAGGCATCTAAACCAGTGGTTTGACTATATAAGAGCCATAACTTCATCTCTCTCCAAGAGAATAATCAGAAGCCAGTAGGATTATAACTACCTGCTGCCTGTTTTATTTATTTGGATATAATTACAAGATACAGCAGATCAACCACCAGTTCTGTTGCCAGCATGAAAAGGCAAATTAATCTGGTTTTGTACAAAACACTACAGGTAAGGTCTGGTACCCCTTCCACAGAACAAGGAGCTATTATTCACTGAGTAATACCTTCTTAAGTAGGTAAACACTGTTCTCCATGAGTCACATAATCCTCCTCAAAGATAATAAAGGTTAGAGTAAGGGATAGATAACAAGAATGAGAGTACACAGTCAACATGAAAAGTATGTATTTATACATATGTTTTTATCCATGGATTTCATACTGACAGCCTGAAGAAAATGGCTACAGATAAAATTGATAAAACATGAATAACACACTGCAACACTTCTGTGTAAGACATTAACCCAATCAGACACTTACAGTATTCCTAAACATTTCATATTCCCACAGGCTGTGCCCAAGCCCTGTATTTTGATAAACATACGGGTCAACATCTCTGAAAAACTAGCCAACCCCTCCAAAGTACATAATAAACACAAATGAAACTCAACTTTAGGGTATTGCATAGGATAAAATAGGAAAAACAGGGGACATGGCCGTTATCTTCATAACCTGGGTTACTATTTGTCTGCTTAGTGTCCTTCTCACAAATAAGATACTGACATAGCTCTACCATGCTTTTTAAGAAACATGGAATATAGATTAATAATTAATAATGATGAATCTCTAACAAAAGCTCATATAAAGCTATATATTGCAGTATATCACATCAATTTGCATATCCATGACCTGATGCAAGATTTTACTTCAACAGAAATCATTCTTTACTTCAAGCCAAATAGTAGTTTATTACTTTCATCTTCTTTCTCTTTCATAGTATCTGCGCTTTCCATTAGTCAACGGGACTTTGCTATTAGAAAGAACAGAAGTTTAAAAGTCTACCTTATTATATGAATGTAGAAGAAAATGGTCTTTTTCCAATTGTTTTACAGAATTTAATTGTTACTTTTAAATACATTTTTGGAAAGTAACTTCCAGTAAACAAAGATTTATTGGTACATAAATAAACAATGAGACAATTACAGCCTCTTTGTGGAGACCATATTAGTCATGCATGTCTAATGAAGCATTACTAAGCTATCGCAGGGAGATAGCCTGATGTGTGTGATTAACAAAATAATACTCATAAATAGCTAAGAACAATGATGGTCTTTTAAAAATTGTGCATATCCTTTTATATTCGGAGTTATGGGGGTTTTAACTTCTAAGTTCCACCCTGAAAAGGAGAATATTACATTGAATAGTGCAATTATTTGCATTTCTGCCTTCTACAGACCATGCTTTTGAAAACATCAAAGAAGACTCATGAAAGTCCACTAACAAAGAATGCACTTCAGCTTGAGATCTAACCACGGTGAATATGAAAGAATAAACAGAGGAAAAGTATTTTCATACGATATGTAGCCATGCCATCTCTGAAGTGGCACTGGGTAGAACAAACATTGGTTTAGTCATAATTGTAATAGACTTTTGAGTTAAAAATAATATGTATTCCTTCAGGTGAAACAAACCTTTTGGAGAAAGCAAGTGGGATGACAGGCCAACATATAACAGCATACAAAAAAGGTAGGCTTACAAGAAAAAATAGGGTTGAAAACCACGTGCAACCACAATTTTTGACATGCAACAGGAAAACATTCCCTAAGTCAAATTAAAGACAATTTTGGGACTCTTAACAGCTCAACAACTCTAACTCTCAAGAGCTGACACTGTTCCCCCTATGCAAGCAGGCTCATGAGTGAGTCTATAGTACAATATACAGGACCTACATATCTGCACGGTGAATTCTCCTA
Source organism: Forpus xanthops (assembly GCA_032466535.1). Classification (NCBI taxonomy): domain Eukaryota; kingdom Metazoa; phylum Chordata; class Aves; order Psittaciformes; family Psittacidae; genus Forpus; species Forpus xanthops. Next base: position 924 of record JASSUY010009666.1, on the reverse strand, counting down.
AGCAGGGCCCTTCCATCCCATTCTAAATATACTGACAAGTGCTCGTAAAGTGACATGAAGGGATCTATTTAGATGGATCCATGACACAGAATGAAGGACTATAAGAGAGGAGTTACTGTTTCTATCGCAGTGCTATAGATGAACTAAATGGTATTGTCTCTACAGAGCAAACTCACAGCAAACACTTCCTGTATTTCGCTTGGTGAGATGAATTCTTCCCAAATGATATTCCACCTTCAACCTATTCTCCTTCATGGATAAATGTACTCAAAGGGCAGAATTCCTGATAGCTGGAATGACAGCATTATTAAAATCAATATTTTTTGATGAATATTAGGTCTGGAACATATTAAAGGGAGCTATGAAATACCAGGGGAAAACCTTCTTCCTTATAATTTTCAGTAGTAACCCAACTACAGCTTCTCATCTGCAATGAATTATGGAGCAGTTCCCCTAAATCATCTTTATGAAGTCAGTTATGACACTGTCAGTTTTAAAAAATTTGCTAGTTTTGAGCTACAAATTGAGTTTTTATTGTGATAAATTCAAATCCAACAATAGCCTAAGATACTAAAACATACAGCAGCCTGCATTTTTTCCCCAAGTATTTTTTCTCTATCACGTCAGATTGACATTGTGGCAGACAGGATTGCAATAGACAGTGATAAAAATTAAGAAAGGGCACTCTAGAGAGATAAATAATCTTTCCAAGTAAACAGCAAATGAGTGCTCTGGCCTAAAATATCCTTTTGGGAATTCCAAAACCATGGCAACACAACTAAGGGAGAAAGCATTGTGGGGGGCAAGGAGAGCTGTAAAAGGAAAAAGCAAATCCAAGATTAGCCAGGTGTCGTAGTTTGAGGCCCCCCTCAAACAGTTCTGTGCACCCCCCCCTCTTTCTTCCCCAGTCCCGGGGAAATGGGA
>JASSUY010009665.1:0-32723 GCA_032466535.1 Forpus xanthops | reverse complement strand
CTGCGCCGCCGCCCGCCCCGGCCGGCCCGGCCCGGCCACCGCGGGGGGCGGGGGGCTGAGCTGCGGCGCCAACAATGAATGAAAGTTGGGGGAGCGGCGGGGAAGCGGGTCCGTGTGTGTGCCCCTACGCCGGGAGTTGTTGCACGGACTTTCCCACGCAGCTCTAGCCTACGGGTGTCAAGCGCCCGCGAAGGAGAACGGAGAGGAGGGGCCGCAGCAGTGGTTGTGGGGGTTTTGCCCGGGGGGTTTGAAGGGGGACGCTGAAACGTTGCCTGCTACACTTGTAAATACCTCTGGCGTCTTACCGACGGTTTGGTCTGGTTTGTGCCGCAGCCGCTACAGAGGGAGAAAGACGGTTTTCTTGGCGTTTTCTTAGTGTGAAACACACCAACATTTTCAACAAATTCTTTTCGAAAATAAGATGGTCAAGTGTTATTCCGTACGTTAAGGTATGTAACGTAGCAACACTGCTGTGCTCGTTTAGAAAACACCTTCCATTGACAAAAAATTGTATTCTATATACAACGTTCCTGATGACATTTCCCAAAGTGTTGTTCACTGTCAGTGCGTCTAACATTTTTTGGAAAATACTGAGTGCATCAGCCTCTTAACTAGATTTTAAGTAGTTTTCATTTTATTTCCTTATGCATTTGGTTCCATGCAATTTATAATCTTGAGACTCCAGTGATAGGTGAAAGTTATTTGTCTTTCATAGATGGTAACCCCCAACAGGGCTGACTAAGCCTTCAGCAAGGTGTAGTTTGGAAATGCTCATGGGAGTCCATAGTTTCTTCCATATGGCTGGGTCCAGCTGAGTCTCTTCATCCCTGGGGTCTCTGCTGCACAATCCCCACAAGAGGTTTACTGTCTCTCTTCGACTGTTACCAAGAGGACAGATACTGTTTTCAGAAATGCTATTCTAGATCCGAGCAAATCTGCTGAAGTGGAAGCCAGTGAAGTTACTCTTGACTTCTTTTACCCTAGAATGTGAGCCAAACTGAAAATTGCTAAAAATGTACATATCTACAGAAAACTTATTTTTTGATCCATGTGTTGGACAACATCCAGTAAACATAATTGTTGCACTGTTTTCAGATGCCAGTAATGGCATCTTTAGCCTTGCAGATACTCAGATATATTCCAGTTTTTTAGACTGGTGCAGGAAGAATTCAGTGACTGTAAGGGGAATACATGAGCTTCCTTGTATAAGTGCCTTTCACTCTTTTCTCCCGTGTTACTGGTTTAGGTCTTTGCAAAGTATTTTAAAAGGATTTTGCAAGTTTCTAGCAAGCAATATGAAAAAAAAAAAAAAGGAAAGAAAGGACTAATCTAACATACTGCTTTCATGCCTCTACTGAAATTCTTTATCTTATAACTCAAAGCAGACAAACCCAGAACATACAAATGTTATCCATTCAGTGTATTTTGATATTTGTTTGAAGTAGCAGCAATATGCCTAGTGAAGGAGAAGAAATAATCTGACTAATATAGTAATTCTCAGGAAATCTGAATCAGTTCTGAAAGTGTTAAATGTTGCTAAACTGTTCTGTGTAGACCTGATTCAAAATCGAAACTGGTTTTAATTTTATATACTTTGTTTTCAAGGGGAAGTATAGTAAGTATAAGCAAGATCAATTTTTATTCCTGTTTGGGAGGTTCATTGATTTTTAACATGCCCACCTTTGAAGCATACCTTTCATTCATCCGAATTGATTTCCTGAGTTTCTTGCCTGCCAGCACATTGAAACTCTCTTCTTGTGATTTCAACTCTTCAGTGGGAAAGCTCACAATGTCTGAAATTGTCTGAACGAGGCCTTCTGTCAGACACAGTGCAGTATCATTGCCGGAGTGCTAACCTTGCCCTGCAGAGTGTCCTGTGGCTGCCTCAGTTGCCTGCAGAAGTGATTTTAAGCCACTTCCAAAGTTATGAGGGAAAATATTCCCATAGAGGAAGAAGCTGGGGAAAATTTTAACAGGAAGATGCTAAAAAAACCAAGGAATTAGATACATTCACCAGTGGAAAAACAAGTTTTGTTAGAACTGTTTCAGAAAATACCGACAACAGGTAAAAGCAGTTTACTATTCTCCAGATTTCATTGTACAACATTCCACCCTTTGGAGGGAAATCTAAAAGGATGCTCAAAAAGCTATGATCAGAAACATTATTATAAGGAAATCAAATTCAATAATATTAGGTAACATCTTGGGAATGAGTTCCAGAGCATCAAAATAGAAAAAGCTGCTACTTACAACTGAGGTTGGGTGACCACGGCTGACTACAAAGCTCAAAGCTGTTGCAATATATCAGCATCACTATAGCTTTATAAGCGCATATGCTTGAAAGACACTGAACAAAATGACTCATCAATTTGTAAATAACTGGAGGTCAATAAAGTAATACAAAAATGACCAATATGGGTGTATCAAGAAAAAACAGTATAAACTAATCTACTTTCTTTCTTTGACAAGGTAACTAGCTTCTGTATAAGGGGAAAGTATGATAGATGCTGATATTAGCAGATCATTTTCTACCATGCACATTTAAACTCTGATGCACAATCTACTTAAATGTAGTCAAAAATCTAATTTCTGGAATGTGGACACTTAACTGAGTAAAAAAACCCAACCCCTATATTCAGAATATGATGGATAGTCAGGCAGGGAGTGACTAGACTCTTTTAAAAAACTGTTAAAACTATTGTGCCACTGAATGATTCCATTAGTGGTTTAAAATTAAGAATAATTATTAACAGATGATACTAGAATGGAAAGGAATGTAAAGAGTTTTCAAGGCAGAACAACAACTCAAAATTATTTTGATGAACTGGAAAAAGCACATAGAATTAGTAAATCTTGAGGATGACATGAGCATAACATTGCATTCAATAAAGAAATAAAGAAATTCAAATCTGTAAATGCAAAATGACTAGCTGGTCAGCAGAACTCCAGAGGATATGGAGATTAAAATGTGTCACCTGAAGTTTATGATAAAGGCGATTCCATCACAAAAAAGGCAGTCATTCTGATGAGGTATATATTACATGAGAGAGGTAAGCATTCTTAAGTTCTTACCAATTCCTAAAGCTTCATAAAAGCTTTTGCCAGCTTTTATTGTAGGATGAAGTGTTCTAGTTTGGAAACCATTCCTAAAATATGCTGTAAATATGACAGACTCCAGGGGACAAAACTAAGAATATGAGCTTTAACAAACATGAGCTATAAAAAAGTCTTTTAAAAGTTCATTGGTTTTAAAACAAGCAATCAAATAAACCCATACCCCCCAAAAAAATCTAGAAAAAAGAAAGATGTTATAATACTTCCCCAAATTGAAACGTGTTTGTAAGCAGCACGCTGGTCAGTCAATTCGTACAACCAGTAAAGGGCTTCATTTTCGGGAAGGAAGGTTTGTGAATCAGAAAAGCTGGTAGTAAACAAGGCTGTGAAACACAAAAAACAATGCCGGTATTTGCTTCATCTATCCCCCCCACCCCTAAGCCAATTTTTTACTGGCCTTTCAGGTTCTTTTTAGCTATGATCTTCCATGAGTATGAAATAGGTATGTAGCAGGAATACTCATTGTCAAAGAGGACATCTGGTTGTGCATTAGTTGCTTATGATTTATTATCATAGCTACCATTATTGATGTGCTGTGGCCAGTGGTATGAGGTTCAACAAGGCAAAATACTGGGTCCTGCATTTGGGTCACAAAAAAACCCATGCAGTACTACAGGCTGGGGGCAGAGTGACTGAAAAGCTTCTTGGAGGAAAAAGACCTGGGCATGCCAGCTGATGGAACTGAATGTGAGGCAGCTTGTGCCCAGGCAGCCAAGAAGGCCAAGAGCATCCTGGCCTGTATTAGAAATAGTGTAGCCAGCGGCACCAGGGCAGTGATCATCTCCGTGTACTCAGCACTAGTGAGACTGAACCTTGAATCCTGTGTTCAGTGCTGGGCCCCTTACTACAAGACAGACATTGAGGTGTCAGAGCATGTCCAGAGAAGGACAACAAAGCTGGTGAAGGATCTGGAGAATTATGATGAATGGCTGAGGGAACTGAGGTTGTTTATTCTGGATAAAAGAAGGCTCAGGGGGACCTTATCTCACCCTACAACTACTTGAGGGTGTAGTGAGGTGAGGGTCAGTCTCTTCTCCCAAATAACAAGCTAGGACAAGAGGTAAGAGCCTCAAGCTGCACCAGGAAAGGTTTAGATTAGATATTAGGAAAAATTCCTTCACCAAGAGGGTGATCAGTCACTGGAACAGGCTGCCCAGGGAAGTGGTGGAATCACTGTCCCTGGAAGTGTTCAGAAACCGTGTAGATGAGGCCTGCAGTGATATGGTTTAGTGGTATATGCAGTCGTGACGTAATGGTTGAACTTGATCTGAAAAGATCTTCACCAACCTAGTTGATTCTGTGACTCTATGATAATCACATATTTATAATTTAGGATCATGTAGCACTTCAGTCAGAAGTTTGCTTGGAAGTGGAGTAGTACAATAAGAATATGATGGCAATCCTGTGATTTTTCTTAAGTAGAAATAATGTGAGAAAAGCAAAGGGAAAACAATGCAATTAAAAAAAAAACAACAAACCCTGGCAACTAAGTCCTTTTGTCTATCAAGCTATTGTGACATTTATTGGCTATTTACCTGTAAGGCAGCACAGATCTTGTGGAACAAGCAATGCAGAGATAATGCTAGCATTCACATCAGAACAGAGGAAGAATTTTGTGGCATGATCACTGCAAAGAAATCATGAGGGCAACATGGGCAACAGGCTGACATCATATACATGATAAAAGCATGATGAGGAAAAAAAAAAACAATAATGAAGGAAAGAAAAAGGATGCTGAAGAAAAATAGAGACATATAGTGAGGACAAAAAGCATGACCATAAGAATGGGGAAACCATATATTCCATTGCTGAATAAGTGTACAAAGCAAAAAGAAGAGTTTTCTCTAAGAATCTATCAAAACATAGACTCAAAGGAATAAGTGAAACCCACTGAAACTATGCTTAAATATTATTTAAATAGTATTCTGCTTTTAATCCTTCTGAACATTAACTGCTTGTGGCAGTCTCACTGGACAAATCTGAGCCTGTATTTTCTGAGCTTTAACTGTTTTGTTATTGCACAGTGGACTACAGCCTAAAGAGCAACTTGGAATTGTATAACCACACAGTATTTTAGCTCAAAGAAAATTTTATTAGTTACTAGCTATCTTCTCCAGTTAGCGAGCCAAGTTTAGAACAGGTCTGAAATGCCTCCAAATTAAGTACAAGATTAAAGCAAACTAGCTGGTAGAGAGGGTACAGGTTCTATGTTTGTACAACTTCTCCAAGGGAGCTAGGGATCAAACTTCTTGACTTCTCTGAAACAACACCCCTAATAAACATTACAACTGGTAGTAAATATTTCAGAAATGTATCCTTAATCTAAAGCTGAGTGACCTGAGGTTTATCCAATATCAAAGGGGCACTATCAATTTTTTAGGGTCATGGATTTCACACATATAAAACCTTTAGGCTCCCATGGAGCCATCTGGAGTCTCACAATGCTTTACCATGAAGTTTGACTGGAAAATTATTTGAAAAACATTCTGGGGTTTAGGAGTCAAAAACGAAAATCTTGAATCACTCCTTTATATTTCTAGTGGAATACAGTGGGTTTATTCCAGTTTCTCAAGTAAGTAGAACTTCAAATATTCTGTGCAGGTCTGTTGTATAGAAAGAGACACATTTAAATTTGTCATTTTATCAAAAATATTTATTATACCTCATGTCTAGAAGAAACTGAGAAATGAGGAAATTGAAAAGTCAGAGCTGGATAAATAGAATCATATCACACGACCTGGACTGTGCACACTCTTCCAGTTCTATTTGCTTCACTTAAGCTTCAATTTCATGTGGTAACATGAGTTTATTTTAAGATAGCTATAATAAGTATTGTTTATGTTTCCTAGTAAATAAGGAGCTATATGAAAAGCTTTCCAACCAGCAATAGTCATGTGACACTACATACACTGATAAATCTACCTAATATGTATTAAGATGAATTTCCAAAGAATAAACAAATGGCATCCTGACAGTTAAAGAGAGAACACAAAAAGTGCTTCAGCAGAGAAAACCAACAGAACATAAACTGGTCTAACATTGCTAATATTTTCCCCAAGTTCTTACACAAAAGATAAATCATTTCATTATTTTCTCAAACCTCAGATTTAAATGTTTTATAGTCAGTATTTATTATGGTGTATCTTCACATACCAGTAAAAGTCTCATAATTTGTGCTGGCAAAGTCTAACCCTTACAGGTGACCTCTCAGTTGCTATCAAATATAGAAAATCCGATAGCTGTTGTATGTTCAATGCTCCTATGACATAGATTAATGAACACACTGTATTACTTATCTTGCATGGGATAGCACAAGGGACCTCATCCACCTCATGCGGTTTAATAACTTTGTAATTTCCACTAAAAAAAAAACCCAAAACACTTCTGTAATAATTCAGCATGTATAAATTCTTAGGAATTCATGGCAATTTGGTGTAAAAGGGATTATTCAGATTATTGCCATTTTGCACAGGACAAAGCTGGCATTTCTGCATAAAGGCTGATTACTTTTGCTAAGCTAATCATATCCTTGCAGGGTGGAGGATCTAGTCTCTTACCGTCAAAAGCAACCAGCAAAACTTAAACAATTTGGTTTTGCTTTCACTCTGGCTGTTTGCAAGCAGAAACCTAATTTTCACAGCAAACTTAGTCATGCTACTTTATACTCATTTGTTTCAGTGTTGATGTCTAGCCTTAAATTGTTAAATTGTTATTTTCCTTCCCTGGGGATTGCACCCTGATGTAGTTATAAACAGAGAACATATCCTTTCTCTCAACTTTCATTTTGTCAGGCTCCCTCTGTTGTAACTGAATCTGAGGATAAAATGGCATTACTCCTTGAGATTAACTGTTACCTATTCCATCAATGCAACCTGCAACTTGCTTTCACAGTCATCTAGCAGCAGAGGTAGAACACAGTCCTGGAGCAAGGGAATCATCTACAACCATGTTTTGTTTTGTTTTTAAATCTTTTCATAATGGCCTTTCCAAGTTTCTCTCAGATGTTTGTAGAAACATATTTGTCCCAGTGTAATTGGAAAGGATTTCTCCAGGTTCACCTTGTGGTTATTAATGTAAGTTATGGCTGGTTCTCTTAAAGAAAAAGTGATGCACAGGCATCACAGTCTTCTTGTCACTTCCCTTTGCCTCTCTGTGAGGGAAAATGGAGCCAGTTCACTGTTGGCAATATCCATAAAACCATAGCTGCAGTACTTTCTGTCCTTTCCCTGAAGACACTATTAAACACCCCCTCCCCCCCAAATTAAAAAAAAAGTAAAAAATCCATTTTGAAATCTTCCAGTACTTATTTCAATTAAAGTAAATCTACACACTAGTCTTGCCATAACCTAACATTACTGGGCATGTCTGTATTTGTTTGGGGTTTGTAGAGTATATATTTTTTGAGAAAAGAAGAAACTTGGGTTTGGGGAGAGGTTTTTTGGAGAATGGCAGGAGAGAGCGCTTGTAAACTGTCTGAGTTGATAAGGATACTTTGAGTGCTAAGATCTCAAAATTATCTGGCAGTTTTCCTGGAAGAACAAATTGTTATAGTCTGCTTTTGTCTAAGCATACAAAAATATTCTAGCACATATTATTTTTATTATGCGTGTGTTCTTTACTTTTGTTTGTTTATCACCACATAGAATGGGATAATGTATTTCAATTGTATCTGATTAGGATTTAAACTGTATCAGTCCTAGAGAGAACATTGCTGAATCTTTGTTTCTCAGTTATTGCTTAAAAATGAGTATGTGAGAGCATATTTTTTTCCCAAAAGGAAGTATTTTCTGCCTGTAGATAACTTAAAAGACATTTTCTAGAGAAATAACATTTAGCTTAAAAGCTGGTAGGTATTTTCAGCTGGGTATATTCGATTCATAAACAAATTTTGACTCACTAGCCACAGCCTTTGAAGAACAGTGGTTTAATCAAAACATGAAATATATTCCTTCTAGTCATGCTGGTGACTCAGTGTTTTCACCAAAATATTTTTGCCTCTCACCTCACATTGTTTTTGTGTACCTGGCACTTTGCTCTGTTGTCTGAAAACACAGCGCCCAAGTAATAGGGAAGACCTTATCATAGAAGCAGTTCCACTAGGAAAGGGTTTTGGAAAGGAGAAAATTCACTAAACAGAGCAAGAAGGTGACCTGTAAATATTTGTTTCAAAACCAATAATGTTAAGGATGCATGCTTTTTATCATTTCCACCTTGGATTACTGAATAGACTGTATTCAAGAGGAATGAAGCAGATCCAAATGTCCTGCAAGGGATAGCAAGATGCTTAAGAAGAGGAACTGCCAGTCAGGCTTTCACCTCTTGTGAAAATTGTGTGAATATAACATAAAGGATCAAGGTCTTTTTTTTATCTGTGGTTCCCCCTCCATTATTCTCACTCAATAGAAATGAAGACACTAGAAAACAAAGACTACAGGGGAGAAGAAACATATACTTTCATTTCCCAATAGAAAGGGTAGAACTTGTGATTTGTATTTCTGAATGGTAGAATTTTTAACTATCCAAGTCTCCATTGCTATCAGCATATGTTAAGGGTATGGACTACTAGTATCACTGCAGACCTTCAGAATAACACGTAATGAAAGCTATTTAGTCGGTCAATATTTCATATCAACGTTTTTCTACAGCTGTAACAAGAATCATTAAGCTAATTCTAAGAAAGGATATTAGTGTGAAGATGAAAAGAGACAAGAAAATTTATTCAGACAAACAGTTCTTTTATTGAGAAATGAAGTTTCTGATCACTAAATGGCATTTGGGAATTCAAGATGATTTTATAAACTGTGTTGACTGAAATAACAAGTGGTACTTTAGTTGCAAATTTTATTTTAACAAATTCAGACCTAAATATTTTGATTTTTCATTTAAATATTGATATGCTGCCTCTTTTGTTTTGATTTTTTTTTTGTTTGATTGGTTTTGGTGTTTTGTTTGTTTTACTTATTGATATCTATTTATTGATTTATTTCCTGGTTTTGATTTGTTTCGGTTTGGGGTGGGGTTCAACTTTTTTTTTTTTTTTTGTTTTTGTTTTTGTTTTTGTTTTTTACAGAAGAGAATCAGAAAACAAATTCCACGTATTGATGCAAGTTTTCATGTGAAATACCTTCTCCAGTTTTGGTATAGTCACTGAACTTAAAATTATTAGTCATATAAATCCAGTCTCTGAGACATCTGAAAGCAGAACCTTTGGATTATACCTGGGATAAGTAAAGAAGGAAGTTTTTACTGTTTTAATGGTGGGAGCTCATTACAGGCCCCTACGGTGGGGGTAAAAATCAGTAAATGTCTTCAGAATTACAAGAAAGATTATGACTGGGGATTGTGTGATTATAGCATAGTTTTCCACTAGCATTGGAAAGAACCATATATTCCTGAATTTTATAGGCAGCAGATTTAATTGTTAAACCGTTCCTGAACCATCAAGCTATGATTCCACTGATTTAGTTTGGTTTGCTACTTTATGAAATATTTCTAAAAAACTTGTCATAGAATATAATACCAGCTTGAATGATTGATACTTTTAAGCATAAATCAAAAGAAATAAAATCAACTGCATATAGAATCATAGAATAGTTAGGGTTGGAAAGGACCTCAAGATCATCTAGTTCCAACCCCCCTGCTATGGGCAGGAACACCTCACACTAAGCCATGCCACCCAAGGCTATGTCCAACCCCGCCTTGAACACCGCCAGCGATGGAGCATTCACAACTTCCCTGGGCGACCCATTCCAGTGCCTCACCACCCTTACAGGAAAGAATTTCTTCCTCAGATCCAATATAAACTTTCCCTGTTTAAGTTTAAGCCCATTATCCCTTGTCCTCTCACTATAGTCTCTAATGAAGAGTCCCTTCCCAGCATTCCTATAGGCCCCCTTTGGATACTGGAAGGCTGCTATGAGGTCTCCACGCAGCCTTCTCATCTCCAGGCTGAACAGCCCCAACTCATCCTATCTTCATAGGGGAGGTGTTCCAGTCCCTTGATCATCCTCGTGGCCCTCCTCCGCACTTGTTCCAACAGTTCCATGTCCTTTTCATTTTGAGGACACCAGAATTGCACACAATATTCCAAGTGAGGTCTCACGAGAGCAGAGTAGAGGGGCAGGATCAGCTCCCTTGATCTGATCATTTCATATCTTCAGGAAACTTGTTCACAAACCCAGGTTGTCTGAGACCTCTGATTCCTTAAAAAGAAGAAATTGCTTTAAGTGAACAGCTTTATTTTTATCTATATTCCAAGGATGTAAGAATGAACACAGACGGTGTTTTCAGATCCAAATTTATGAATAAGCACCTGAAAAAATACAACATGAAAACAGAGATGTCTGACTTTAATATGTTTTATAATTTTCAACTAAGAGCAAAATATTTATTCAATAAAAATAAAGAACAGGGAAAACAGTGGGGTTCCACTGAGAGTGAGGTGAAACCGGAAGTATATTCTAGATGCAATTTGGGATAAGAAATGAAGATTATTTAATCCACTCGAAATTGCAGCTATTTACAATTTTTAGTTGAGAATGGAAGATTTAAACAGAATTTCTTCAAAGGAAGTGTTTGAAAGACTGAGATACTTCTATAGCTCTAAACATAAGAATATTTTCATTGAAATTTTCAAAGATTCTATCTTTTTTTTTTTTGCTAGAAATATAGACAAATCTGATTCCTCTCATGTTAGATTAGAGATCATGGAATTATTTCACTTATCATTTGAAGTACTCCAGTGTCCTGATAACATGTGTACTATTCACCAGAATTCAGTTATGCAAAGCAATGTGTCTCATCTGGAATATATAGCTTCCACCAACCCAGTGGGCCACATACTAAGGCAGAATAGTAATTCAGTTCTGAGTAAGAGTCTCCTCTTCTGGCTCTCCTGCTAACATGCGCAGAATCATAAATATTTTGCAATTGTCTTTTCAACGAATTGAACATAACTTCATTTAGAGTAAAATAGAGGAGTTTAAGAACTTGGAATGAAATGCTTCTCTTGGTAAGTGTATAAAGATTATACAATCGAAAGCAAGTACAGCTTAATAATACAGCTTGTTTGCAAAGAAATTCCCACTGTCCAGGGCATCAGTGCAGCATAGTTTGCCACATCACAGAAATATTTGGCTGTCTATTAACACAGTGTTGAGGAATGAAAAGAACTTCACACCTACATTTGAAACACGAAGAATGTTTTATGAAATAAGACATATTTTACTGTGTACAAGCAGCAAATTAAACACTGCAAAGTATTTGCTCCCTTAATACCTTTTTGTATCATTTTTGTGAATGATGACTTCCCCAGAATCAGTATTTCAGCATCTGCAAAATAAATAATTCCTTTGATCACAATTTACCTCATTAGAACAGACTTGAAAAAGTATTTTCAAACTGCTAAGAGTCATGGATTATTTCACCCTCAAAACACCATTTTATGACCTCTCTCAATGTCATTTTGCAACCTCAGCCATGCTAAATAATTTCCTCAAGCTTATAAATGCTGAATTTATATGGCAGTCTTCACCTTGATCCTCCTCTCAGTACGATAACTGCTCCTCTTGCAGGGCCCTGCTGTTTTGTTGTGGTTTCTCTATCCTACTGTGGGGTTTATGTATTTAAACATGCTGGTTTCATGTATTATTAAAGTCTCTCATTGGGGCAATATTATTGTACAGGCATGTTGATTTAAAGAGAAGCCTTTCTGAACACCCAAATTTACTGTCAGTAGCCTGCAGAAGGCAGAGCAAAATATCTGATGCTTTGTAGTCAATTTGAATGTAATACTCTGACATTCTCTCTAGTCCAAAAACACCTCAGTAGGATCCATGAATTATAGACAATCAGTACAGAGATTAATAGCTGAGAAAAAAAAATACATACTTGCAATCAGTAGTATCAGAATTGTCACATATTTTTTTTTGTTCAAAGCATAGGCAAAATCTCCAGTGCCTTTGTTACTTCTTGTGATAACAGAAGCAAAGACAGAACTTCATTTTCAGCATATAAAATAAGTGGCATTTAGTTGGCAAACAGTATTTCACTTTTTCCATATTGTTCATCGTGCAGTCTTGGCCTCCATGTTGCTCGTGTACATACACAAATCATATCCTATGCTGAAAAAATGGTGAATTTCATCCTGAGTTTTTGTACATTGCTTGTTCCCTTGGCGTCTGATGCACTTCATAAATATTTACAACAACTTTATGAAAAGCTATTATTTAATCACCATTCTATATGCACAAAGAAGTTATGGTCTGAAGTTCACTAAATCTTAGGTGCCTAACTTGAGATGCCTATGATTCTAAGCTTCAGTTCATATTGCACAACTTCTTCTCCATATTGTCTGTACTTGGTTGTAGTCCCACAGGAGACATCAGCCCCTCTTTCCATTTCCAGATTCAAAATATCAGTGGACAAGGTTTGCAGCAAACCAGTGCTGTCTGAGAGTTAAAAATCAGTTTTTCACTGATTTATCATGTGTGATTCCCATCCAGGTTTAGATAGAGGAAGATATATATTCTAGGCATGCCTCTGACAAGGACAACTGCCACCAAGATTGAAATTCAAGAATACTCTTCAAATCATGGATGACAAAGTTTTTCAAAAGAGATCAAGCCTTGCTACCCCCCAATAAAAATAAAACAAACCCCAAACAACTTGGGGGAGGGGGTGGGGGGAGGGAAGGAAGGAAAGATGGAAAAAGCCACAACCCAAAATCCTGAACCACTTCAAAAGTGCTCCTAAAAGTGAAGTATGAAATAGTTCCAAAGGGTTTCTGTTTGGCAGCTGGAGTCTGCTGAAGTCTATAGGCAGTGTAAAGCAGACCTTGTAATGGTGGATGATACCACTAGCACTGCCTGTAATATAAAAAATATAGTCAGTGTTCATTTCTTATAAAGGCAGCAACTTCCAACATGCTATTCCTCAACTAGTTATGATACCCATCTTAATCTCACTCCTACGGAGAAGTGACCTACCTCATTCTCTTTCCAGACACTCCTGTTTTACTTTTACAAGTTATCCTGACAGAGGACTGTGGATATGGCTGAGAGGGCAAAAGGGCATCAAATTGCTGAACAGAAGTAAGTAATTGGACTTCAGGTGGAAGAGGATATATAGTTAAAAATAGATCACAGCTTTTGATTATAAATGTAAATTATCAATGCTCCCTGTAGCTTCAAAAACAATGACATCAAATCATCAGCTGTCATTACTGATAAGCAAGGAGTGACGTTAGAAGGACAGAGCAACAAAAATAAGAGCAAAATATTGGAAGATAAGCAGGAGGGACCAAAGAGGTGGCTGGAAGAGGAAGAGGACATGGGCAATTGTTTTTGCAATCAGGCTTTCCATCAGAAAAAAAGAAAAACATGGGGAATGATTGCTCAGCTGAGGAACTGACTAGCATGGTGGAAGAAAATAGTTGAGACAAGTATTAGGTAGCTGTAGTGGACTCACTGAACAGGCTTCTCTCCTCCATTAGCTCTCTTTTGGTTTGTTCCAATTACACTTCATACTGCCTGTTTCAAACAAACCAAGTCAGCAAACAATCTAAGCAAGTGCTTGCGTTCATTTCCTTTCTTCATCTACTAAAGATTGCACAATATTGAATAAATATTACCCAACATACTTCTATTTCTCATACTTAAATGTAGTTCTTATCTGCTTGGCTTAACAGGAGTGTTTCAGGGTTTTAACAGAGAAAGATGTAAATTCATGGTGGAGTCAATTCTTAGCCTCACTGAACCCAGCAGTGAAACTCTTATCTTTCATAGAACAGGATTTCATCAGAGTACTTATCTTAATTCCTGGCTCTTGTTCATATTCATGTGTATTTGAGACATTTCACTAGTATAGTTAAATAAAATGATTCTGCAGCAGTAAATCTTCACACTCTTTTAAATGGAAACTTTATAAGAAAGTAGATTATGCCATAAAATAAAATGAAACTAAATGAAAAATTATGCATAAAAAGAAATACTAAGACATGGAAAATTGCTAAAACATTTTAATAATTTCAAAACTTTGTGAAGGCCACAGCATAATTTTCAGCCAAAATATTTCTGGAACTAGGTGCCAACAAGAACCCTGGAACACCCATGTGGAAACATGTTTTTAATTTTGGAGTAAATATTTTTTCATCATACACAGAAGTCTTTTCTTTAAACAGCATAAGACAGCCCAAAATAAGGAGGAAGTTTTTGTTGTACAATTAAAAATGGATTTTACATAGCTAAAATCATACATCTGAAAAGTATAGCATAGAAAGCTTCACTTTCAGAAAGTGAATCCTTTAAATTGAGCCCTTGGAAATCTTTTAATGTAGGGGGGGTCAGTTTTCTAGCTACCATTTGTCTCATCATTGTATGACTGGAAACCTGGAGGTGTGAACTGACCGTGGACCTTCAGATTTCAGGATTACAGACTCAAGGGAACAAAATGTGGAGGTTTACCAGTGTTCTGTGTCACCAAGCGTGTTGCTGGGAGCAAAGCCTCAGAGTATGACAAAGATCTCCTTCAAACTACAAAGGTATCTTTAAGAAAGCAGTTATTTTAACTGAAAGTTATAAGCTGTCCCTCGTCAATGCTGTCCTGCTGCAGGAAACATTGGTATCAGCTTTCAGCACTTTGTGCATATTCTGTGTGAGGAGGACAAAACTTAAATACAGAAATTAAATACAGGATCAGAACAAGAAATGTTGGTAAAAGTCTCTTCCCGTGTTTTTAGTTTCAAAACCAGAAAAAAACAATACCTATTTCACACATCCTTCCTGTCGCTAGTCTTCTGTACTCTGTGTATCATGGATATGAAAAGGCATCTTTATGTCTTTTCACAGCCCTGAAAATTGTCATTTTCTATCCATGCAACAAGTAAAGTGAATCAATCAATACTATAATTTTTTTCCACAAGAAGCAATATCAATTGCTAAATCTTATTTTTCATCTTTCAGATGATCTAATATCTATACCATGCCTTTCCTAGGGGCAAAATGATGCATTTCTTATTTTATATGTTTTCTCTGCATGGGGGTGCTATGTTCCTTTATATGATAAGAATGTTTGGTCACAAGTTTCCCAGCTATATGCTGGAAAAAGCTCAGAGAAAGTTAACAACAGTGACTAAGAATACAAAAAAATGTACACAAAGAATGGTTGAAAAGATTGCCTATATAGAAAATAGTATATAAAAGGCCTATAATAAAGTAGAAAAAATAATAAGTGCTGCGAAGAAAGGTATACTGGGAACTTCTTTTCTATTATAAGAAAATAGCATATTCAATTGAAGTTAAAGTTGACAGATTAAAAATCAATGAGAAGTATTTTTGTATAGCTATTCACCCGCACTATTAGTCACAGAAAGTTCGAAGAATGTGCAAAATTGAAAACTCATCATGTATTTACATATGTATTTCAAAATTATCCAGAATAAAACTTAACATCATAATTTTAGCAGATATTTCAAATTATGACCTAATATCTCGAACTGTAGATCACATCTATTTCATATAGGCTCACATCTATTTTCAGCTGAATTTTGCTGGGTGTTTTTGTCAGTAAATGAAACAGAGCAGTGATGAAGACAAAATAGCAGTCTAAACTCTCTTGGTCTAATCTAGCACAGCTTGTCCTTTTTATGCCTACTGTTGTCAATAGATGAGGTGTCAGAATGGTAAGTTATGTGGCAGAAAGGTGAAGGAGCACAGAGACACCATGCAGAGTTGGGGAAACCCTAATAACCTAATCAGAGAAGCAAGCCCTAGCTCCACCAGTGCTGTCGCAGGAGGGGGTGACAACCATTGGGATGAGTCAGTGGAGAGGGTCTCCAGAGCACTTTTGGACTGAGGGGAGGTTACTGCCTATGGGACTCATTATAGGATGCAGGAAGGGGCATTTGAGGTTGCATAGAATCATAGAATGGTTTGGGCTGGAAAAGACCTTAAGATCATCTACTTCCAACCCCTAGCCAAGTGCAGGGGCACCTCATGTTAGACCAGGTTGCTCAAGGCCTGTCCAACCTTCTATGTTTTCCTTATACCTAACCTAAATCTCCCCTGTATCATAGCAAACAATCTAGAATGGGATGTTTAGGGGAAATGGTACAACGGGATGTTTAGGGGAGAGATCAAATGTGGGAAAAGGGAGCCGGGCACAGGTTGTTGTGGCAGCCTTGCTTTTGTTGAGCTGTGGGGTTTGATGACTGGCAGCAGGTTCAGCAGTAGATTTCACAAAGGCAGTAGAAAAGCCAAAAAGAGAAATAGTTTTCTACCATGGTGTTCTGTGCAGACACTGACAACAGAAAAACATGTTGGTGATCATTATTGCATTATTCTTTTACCATCATTTCTGGCTACTGTATCTTCATACTCTTATGTTAAATTATCATTTGGATGTTACTACCTTTTATAACATATTCAATTTCATAATGCTTTGCTAACATGAAAAATACTAAAATTGTTTTTGAAAAGAAATCTGTATTTACCTTTTAATGTTGCTTTTATTTATGATCACTGTACCTGCCTCTGACATGCTGAATCTCTTCACAGCATAAATTAGCAATATAATTTTAAGAACTGAAAACTGCTTTGGAGCTTTTCAGAGGAGATCACATTTACTTTACAGTTGCTTGTTAATTGCTTTAGTGCCTAAGGATGTACAACATATGTCCTGCAAAGAGACACCCATATGGTTGTATAGTGTATGTCCTGGCACTCTTCTGCCACAGAAAACAGACTTCTGTTTAAAATGCATGGCCCATTACATGATTGAAGGTGTGACATGTAAAGGATTATAACTGACAACATTGAAGCCCTACACCTGTCATAGTGCTGTGTTACAAGGGTATGTACACTGTTTTGCTGAGAAGAGAAGATTGCCTTCAGTGACAAAACAATTAAAAGATATTTTATCATTTTGTGCAGGAGAGATATTAATTCTCAACTGTCAATGCAACCCAGCTGTAGCTCAGTTTTGATTCAAAGTTTATAAAGTTAAAGAAGTTAGTAGAGGAAAAAGTTAAGGGCATTAACTGGCCACATGAAACCAGATTTTTAAGGGTAATAAAGTTTTTAAAGCAGCAGAGAGGTGACTAAAGATATCTTTTTAAGGATATCTACATTTTTAGAGGCCTAAGCAGTTTAATCAAGCTTTTAGCCTTTCAGTTTCATGGTATTATGAACATATTTGAATATTTGGAAAAATACAAGAATATGCACAATCCTCAGAAACTCAGGAGTCATTGTGGACAACTGTCTTAGACTGAGGGAAACCTATTCCAGGAAGATAATTGCACTCTAACACTTGCACTATGTTCAAGTTTGGCTTTTCTTAGTTTTAGCTGTCTCAATGAAATACTTAGGTAAGAAACTAGTCTAAAGACAAGATTAGCCTCATTTAAATTTACTTATTTAAAGGATAGTACTACTAGAGCATGAGCTTAGAGTCATCTAGGCTTTCATTGCACTACAGCAGAAATAAGCATCCCTAGAACATGCCTTAGAGATCTGTCTTAGGGCTGAAGGAATCACCTGTGGAGATGCTGAGCTCTTTGACTGACTTGATAGAGGATTTCTCTCATCTAAATTTAGACAGACAATTTACAAGCCTGGTGTTTCTAAATGGTTAACAAAAAGTGAAAGATATCTCTTCAGAGTGAGTCATCCTATCTGAAACCTGAGTCATGCTTCAGTGGTGCCTTTCTCTCTTCATTGACTACAGAGGAAGTGTAGGAGTACTCCTACGCTGGAGTCATGTCTTATCTCAGGTGTTTCATTTAAATGCTCAGGTTATGTAAGATTAGATAAGGTTCATGTGACATTTGACAGGAACCTGAGTACTTTGTTGGAGTTCTTTCTCCTCCAGGTTACATATAATATCTTCCACACTGCAATCCTTTCTGAAGTTTTGGTTGGTTGTTTATTTCTCCTGCTTTATTTTCCACATTGGTGTAAATTTTCTGATGTAGCTTATAACTGTAACAAATTAACTCTGCTATTTTCCATTTGAATTGGGGCTGGTAGCTAAAAATCCCAAACAGTGTAAAAATATCTCAGGGTGCAATGGCGAAGGAAGCAATTTCCAAATTCTCCCCTTGATCCAGAAAATCAGATTATTTTGTTTTTCTATTGCCCTTGTGGTTATAGTAATTTGCTAATTGAAGAGCTGGAGCACAGTTGAATTAAAAAGGCTTTTTGTGAAAGGCTATTCTAAAATTCTGTGCAGAAAAATTAATTACTCAAAAATGTTTTCATCTTAAGGTTCCAGTATTTTAAAGATAACGGGTCTGATAAAATTCAGAGAACTGTATCAGAACAATTTCAAGTAAGAGGCATCTGAGAGGGCAATGAGCTAAACCATCAACTAATTTTCTTCTTAAGGTATTTTGCAATTGTCCTACATGAATATTTATTAGAACAATCTAACTCTTCAGCTTTATTCAGATGGTCAAAATCAAAATGCATTTCTTTCTTGAAAAATATGCTCATATGTAATTATAGGTTGTGTAAATATTTTAATAAGCACATGTAAAATAATGACATGGTCACTATGCTATATTTGTCTAAGAATTCTTCCTATTTCAGATCTACAACAGACAAAAGATTACTTCCTCACTCTATTGTTTTTACACCCCTCTCTCTTAATTTCTTATGTTACATATAAAAGCATCATTTGTACTTTCAGGTAGCCTCATTTATTTCTAGGTGCAGCCATTGACTGATGTAATACCTTTCCCTAAAGGATTTTTGTTCTTTTTTTTTTTTTTTCTTTCCATTTCATTTAGTTATGAAGCCCTTTCTAGATGATGTTACTAAAATAAATTACTCTAAAAGAATTCATAGGAACTGGTACTGAGATCATCCCCTTGTAAACGCTCAGAGGAAGCAACTCATGCAAGCAGATCATTCCATCGCTGCATTACAGAATTCTTGCACCTCACTCTGAGCCATATGGTAATACCTACTGCTAGACATAATGTTTCTAGGAATCTCATCTAACTCAGTAAGGATGCTAGAAGCACATGGGGTTCAATGTTTGTTGGTTCAACACTTGGCTGGCGGAAAGCAAATCATCCATATATCTTTACTGTCTGGCAACCTGTTGTCACCAAAGAATCTTGTTGGGCAGGGAGCATAAATGGTTGGGAGCCCCTTCTTTTTATCCCAAAGGTCTCCTGCACTAGGAATTGGAAGAAAAGAGAAAGTGTTGCACCCATATTTATTTTCTTGGAAATTGTTTTATTTATAAATATTTCCTGTGAAATGCAACTTAGTCATGTTTACAAAACCTTTGACCCTTGTAATGATCCCAGTTTTAAAACCTCAGAATTCAGCATCTATGATTATTTCTGCTTAAAAAAAAAACGGATTTTCAGTTCATCCACTCTGAAAGCCCACTCTCCTGGCACTGTCACTGACTAACATTTTTGGCAAGATTCATCATAAAGAGCAGAGCAGCGTTTCACAACTGCTGGCTCCAAAGAAAGCCAGCAGGAAACAAAACGAACTTTACTCATTTAATATATATTTTTAAAGAACTAAACTGAAGAACAACAAGACACATATATGACAAAGTTCATACATGACAGTGATATGAGATCTATTTCCACTTATTATCTAATTATAAGTATTCAGAATGGCTAGATTTTACCTTGAATGCCACTAACAGGTGGCCAGCTTACTTGAGAAGAAATGTAGTGTCGTTTAGTTCAGGTCAGAGATTTAGTTTCAAAGCTGGTCTTGGGTAATTTTCAGGACAGAGATTCTGCATAAATGGGACTTCAGTGCAAGAGAAACATATCATGGGGCAAAATTTCCCCTTTCTTTAGATAAAATCGTTCTGACTGATATAAAGCAAATGAATACACATATAAACATGTACATATAAACATATATTTAGGTAGGTCACACTCAACTGGTTTAGTGACAAAAGCCAGTAGAGAAATATTTCACCCATAATATTTTCCATTCATTTTGTTGCATCTTTAGTTTTTATTTTTCCAACCCAAGATGGCTTAAATGATTTATAATTTATTCTTATTTTTCTATATTTTATCTGGTTTAGTTATATTATTTCAGGTGTTATTATAGCTACTACTTTACTCAAAATTAGCTGCAGACCTGACAGAAAAGGGATCTAAAATTGTGTATGGTGCTTGTAGAAATTTATATTAGCTTATAGGGGAAAAATGTTTGTTGTCAATGGAGCATGTTAAAATCATGTAAGTTTGCACCATTAGTCTGTGATTTGCTTTTACACATAATGACACTCCTTACTGTAATTTTGAGCTGTACTATTCTATAGAGCTGGAAGCTCTACATAGTATTTTATTTTAGAGCACATTACACATAATGAACAAAATGTCAAAGGATATAATCAGCTGCAACAACAAAATCTTACATAATTGAGACAGGATTTTTACTAAAAGCCTACCTTTTTGAAATCAGATTTATTGTATTTAAAATTGGCATGTATATTTGAAGAATAGCTGTTTGGAATGGTTTATCTAAAAATCTAGATTGATTTTTTAAATTATTACCAACAAGATATTGTTTTGATATCAGAAAAAGAAATAGCAATTATATACAGCAAGACATGAAGTTGAGGATGACATATTTGTGATTTTGAACAAGTTTCAGTTTACAGATGTGTCTACATGTGACTTGAATAAAGTAGGCCAATATGAGCCAATGGAACTATATCTTCTCCTTTAAATTATGTAAGTGCTTAATTTCTGCACAAAGGCTCCTAGGAATGAAAAATGTTGTATTGTGAAACAGAGGTAGGTTCTTGTTTTATTTATGTCCTGAGACAGAGCATTAAGTCATTCATGACAACCTACATAATGCTTTGGTGAAAATTCACTAAAGCCTGAAAATATTTACTGTATAGCTGCAATTGACATTGTATTTTAGTTTATTGTTTCACAATTTTTTCAATAAAGATTCCTTATTGTATTTAATCCCATTCATTTTCAACTGTCTTTCTTGTGGAACTCAGGATGCTGTTAGCCTTCTTTGGCACAAGGATACATTGCTGGCTCATGATCAACATCTTGTTCTCCAGAACCCCTTACATCCTTTTCTGCAAAGCTGCTTTTGGCCAGTTGGTTCCTAGCATGTAGTGACGCAGGACTGCTGGACTGCATTCTGCTCTGCTGCGTCGCTGCTCCAGCAGATCTCAGGGTAGTTAAAGGCTCCCATGTTCACGAGGGCCTATGAATATGAAGCTCCTTCCAGTTGTCTAACAAAAACTTCATGTATTTATTCCTAGTCAAGCAATTGGTAGCAGACACCCTCCACTTACACCGTTCTCCTCCCTGATCCTGATCACCCTTCCCCAGGCAGAGTTCCATGCATCCTTGCTGATCACCTACATGAAGGATGAATCCTCATTCCTGCTTTCCTGGCCTGCTCTTCCTAAAGAGTTGATATCCAGCTATGGCAGCAAACATGAGCTATCCTGCCATTTCTCTCTGATTCAAATAAGATCATACCCCTGCAATTGCACACAGACGTCCAATTCCTCCTGTTCGTTGCCAATGCCATGTCCATTAGTGTACAGGCACTACAGATGGCATCACTCATTCTAGTTTCCTGGGGAAAGGGAAAGCACATTACACATCATGCTGTCTTGTCTGCATTTCCTTATTTGTGTGCAACACTTGGGATAGTCCACTTTCCAGTGCTGTTTCCTAGATTACCAGGTCTCTTTTGTCCACCCTTGCACTCTTTGCCTGCTGATCTTGTCAACCATTCCCTTACTCAACTGGGCATTATCACCTCTCTCTTTCTATTCCTAATTTAAAACTCTTCCCACCATGTAGGCCGGTCTATTGGCGAAGATGCTTTCATCTCCCTTGGAGAGATCCCTTTACTTCCTAGCAGTCCTTGATCCCCAGAGATGTAAAACTAAATCCCTGACACATTGATATAAGTTGCAAAACAACAGTTATTGACCCGCTAGATTGACCCACTCCTACTCAAGCCATTTGCCTTGACTGACAGGAATGAAGTGAAGACCACCTGGGCCATCTTATCCTTGGCCATCTCTACCACAGTCGTGAAGTCAGACTTGATATGCTGCTGATCTTTCCTAGCAGTATGATGGTGGCCAAGTGGGAGAATTGCAAGGAGTAGCCAGGGGACTAGACCAGCCTTGACAGGCTGTCTACCACATCTAGATATGAGCAAGTAGCAAATCTCCTTAGATAATGAGTCGTCTTCACTCTCTGCTGTCCCTCCAGCAGTGAGTCTTCCACTGCAATCCCCCTCCCTCCCCCCCCTTCCCCCCCCAGTTCCTCTTGGCACTGCTGTATGGCTCAGACACAGCTGGATTGGAGACGTTGTGGAACACAACTCCCAGCCCCTGCTCTGCCCTCAGGACACTGAGTTTTTCTGTAGTTACATATCTGCAGGTGGAACAGGAGTCTCAGAGAAATCCAATCAGTCAAACAACCAGGCTAATTAAAAATAACCAGTCACCAGCATCCTCCCACATAAACTTATAGGCTAGAGCTCACACTAAAAGAAATAAACACAACTGCTGTTATCTCAGCTCTGTCAGAGCGGTGTGATGCTCTAATACCATTGCTGTAAGACTGTATTAATTTAAGTATTTGAAAACTGAAGCAATAAGTGGGAGATTGCATATGTGGGACCATAAATGAAAATTAGGTTCTCAGTAACAAGCAACATCTCTTCCCATAACACGTTACAATTTTAAACAGATCTGCAATTCTATCACCATTACATATCTTTTGCCCCTCTCAAGCCATAAAATTGTGAATAGTAAGGGAAAAACCTAGATAATATCAAAAGTACTTAAAATCCTATTTAAAGATGTGCAATCAGAAGCCATTTATATCAAAGCACAATGCATAAACATTGTATTGAGTACAGTTTTATTTTGACACAATTTACCATTCTCTTTTGACATCTTCCTAAAGGCAGATTACTGCTCCTTAGAGGACCTTGAAACTACAATGCCTTGAGATGCATTGGTAGTGAGCTATTGTTTGATCCACAGTGCTAATTTTCTTTTGTATTCTAAAAGCACATAATCTCAGGTATAACAAGTAAAGTTTTTGTTTTGGTTTGTTTTTTTCTTCTTTTAGTTTCTCACAGGTGTAGACATTAGAAGAATTAAAAAAAAAAATGGAAGTATCTTCACAAGAACTACTTTTCAATTAAACATAAAATCACATAGCTACATTATAATGCTGTGGTACACTCAGGAAAGAAGACATGTCGCCCAGATGTAAACATTCCTTCAAAAGTCAGTGCCATATTTGATCAGATTTATTGAAACTACATTGGTTTTCTCTGTTGTGCAAATAGAAGACATTAATTTTTCAGGAATTCTTATTTTCAAAGCTTAACTCAAATAGGGGAACATCAAGTATCTGCTAATCTCACTCCACACAGCATATGAAAACAAAGGTTTCTACTAGAGGGACACATAAAACAAGAATCAGTATTAAATCATTGTCATTCTTTATGGTTGAACATTTTCCTTGGAGATGAGCATTATTTCTACAACA
Source organism: Forpus xanthops (assembly GCA_032466535.1). Classification (NCBI taxonomy): domain Eukaryota; kingdom Metazoa; phylum Chordata; class Aves; order Psittaciformes; family Psittacidae; genus Forpus; species Forpus xanthops. The sequence continues at coordinate 9,064 of JASSUY010009665.1, read as the reverse complement.
GGCAGAAGTGAAAGATCTTTTTGAAGAAGAGGAGACATTTTTATTGTGATAATTCTGGTTAGACAACCTGATGGTGCACCATCCACAGACCATAATACTTCTGTCACAAAGGGAAAATTTCCCAAATAAGATAGTAAAATCGTGTTTGCTCCTGCAAAACTCTGAAGAATTAAAATAAAAAAAATAGCTCATAATTGAAAATATAAAGTAGTATGATACCAAATTTCAAATATTTTAGAATATTTTTCTGACATCAAGGGGCTAACTCACTAATTACACAGAAAAATATTTTACATTTCACTACATCTAAGAGAAATACTGCCATATATACATTAAGTTCTCCCTTCTTTAATCTTATAAAAACTTATGGATAAATCACTGCACAATATGTGGAAAATTGCTTGTGGTCTAGGTAACAGTAGTTTACCTAAACCAAATGTGAACCATGTTGCGTCAAAAGAACCACTGTAAAAATTGGCAATCTGAGGGGATTGTGCTGCTTCTGTAGTATATATAAATAACGTATTTATAAATATGATACAGATGAAGCCACCAAAATCTATTCAATATCTAGGTAAACTGTTGGTCTAACTTAAGTCTTAAAAAAGTTTGTGTAAAACAATCAGACAAATGTACTGGAACATATTATATTGTGAACTTGCAGCAAAAGCCAGTAATGGATAACATGACCAATTATGCAGAAGTAGAGCCAGTAAACATTAATTCTCATCTAAAAATTCCTAGAGCACTTTATAATCACTTACATAACCTACTACTCAAATGCAAACCCTTCAAACAAAGGCTGATACAGCACACTACTTGAAGTTTAATGTTAATCCAGGATTTTAGTTTTAGGAATAGACCACAGGAAAAATTCAGACATACATTTAAATGTTATTTTACTTTGCAAAGAGATTTTAAGAAATAATTTTATAATCCCTAATATGTGCATGTGTTGTTCAAACTTTAATTTAGGAACTTTTTAGGGCAGCGGAGCCAGTATACTAGAAAACAAATAAACAGTTTAATAGGGTAATTGCTAAGCCCATCAAGTTACGTATAAGCATTCACACTGAAGACAGTCTTGTCAAAGTCTCAATGCCATCACAGGTAATAGTGATGCATGAAAAGCAACAAATCCAGTCTGGCTTTTCCAGCCTGCCTTGTTTTTAGTTGAGGTACCAATTAGGAGAATTTCTTGTCTTTCATGAAAATTTAAGTTATGTTACAAGAAAGCAGCAAGTTCAAATAAATACTAAACCATACACTACCATTTTTAAGTTCATGATATACCTGCAAGTCCTCCCATGAAAAGGACCCTCAGACCAAACATTCTTTTCAAATACGTAGTTTAAGTTTAGACAGAACAAGGTGTAACAGTGAATAGCAGAGAAGCTGAAGCTGTTCTTCCCAAGGCTGTCTGAGGCTTAAAAATAGCAGACACAATTAAATACATTGCTTAAGTCAGGGAGTGAGCAAAGTTTGTACAAAAGAGAGGTTGTGATGGTAGAGGAAATTACTTTCCAGCTGCAAGAGAAGACAATATAGTATCTTTGGCGTTAAAGTGTCTTTGAATAGATAAGTTATAAGTTAATGAAAAAAACAAAACCAAAATCAAAATCAACCAACCAAGCAATCCCCTGTCCCTCCCTCCCTTCCCAAATCCAGACTAATAATCACAAGCCTACAAAAAATTATTATTGAAATCTTCAATGGCAAACCTCTAATAATGTTATCAAATTACTTGGCATCTAGTTACTGGCTGGAGTTAAACCATGATATAAATGTAATGCCCATGTCAAGTAAAATAATATGAACAGAGATGGACTGTCAGCAGAGTGCTTTAGTATTGATACTGAACCCCATTTTATTACAACATTTACATCAATTACTTTGATGATCATGCAGAATGCATTCTATGAATTATTTTAATTTAAGGTATCAGTAAACTATGACAGTCATAAGGGTCTCAGTCCAGATTTAACATGAAAATTCTGAGGTCTGCACCTGTGGAAACCTTGTGGCATTTAAAAATAGTTTTAAGGTTCTGTGTCTAGCCCAGAACAATCCACATGCCTGTGTATGTTTGACAAATGACTGGCTGAAAAGGAAGTTGCTGAAAAGGATCTGGAGGAACCTCTAGGTTGAATATTGTAAGGCAAGGATATTCTCTCATTGCAGGTGGGGAAAATCTCATATGGGGATATGTTAGGAGGTACATGGCCAGAAAATTGAGCAAATTTATGGTAACATTGATTTGACAGTGGTGAAGCTCCATCTAGAAAAATATGCTGTTTCCATTCAGTCCCCTGCTCTGGAAACTGGGGAGGGTTCAACAGATACCTATGAAGGTGGCTAGATTTCAAGACCACATGGCTAAAAGGAGAGGTTGTGCAAGATGGGCTTGTTTACAAGAGTAAGGGTGACTTGAGGGCTTAAAGGGTTATTACTAATCTGAGGAAGTTAAGCTTTTTACATTAACATGTAACAAAGTTTAAATATAGAAATAGGTCAAAATCACTTACTAAACCTTGGAAATTCAGATCAGATATTAGGAAAATCTTTTCTGTTGAGAGTAGTACAATACCAGAAAAACAATTCTTGATGAAAATGGGAAAGGGTTACCTAAGAAATGCTTGAAATTAATCTTTCCTTCAAGCTAACATTTAATATTTTGTGATATCTCTTAAATATATTTAACCATTATGGCAAAAGCTTTCTTCTAGACAGATATTTCAGAGGTTGCTTTGAAATTGACAACATAGTGCTTCCTATCCTGTAGTTACTTAACTAGAAGGCTTAGATCTATTTTATTTATGAAGGAGTTTTAAGTTATTTTCTGATGAGATGCTTCTTTTTTTTTTTTTTTTTTTTTTGCCACAGCCCCAATTTTCAGAGCAGTGGAAATTTACTTGCTGAACTAAAACTAGGTTTTGACCTCATGCTTAGGGTTCCTCACAAGTATACATCTACCCTTGTCTGACACAGGTGTGTAGGGATTCAAAGCAAGTAGTGCTTTCAAAAGAGGATACCTAAATCTTTGTTTTACAAAAATCATAAAAAATACACAAAAAACCCTGTAAAGCTAGACTTAGAATAAGCATAGCTTGCACAACAAACTTAGAATAGAGAGAATTTTGAGTAAGACAAAATGGAAATAAAAATGATTCACACCCAAATCTCCATTTGCCTTACTGTGACTTTTGCAGAAGATATACTATCATTCCAGAAGCACTTTAATTGTTTTTTAAGTTAAAAAAAAAAAAACAACACAGAATCCTCCCTAGGCCCCTAGAAAAAGTTTTATATTCGGATTATAAGTATATAATTATCAATCTTCTATTTTGCCAGCTTCCATGACACCAAGCTTTGGAAATTTCCTTACTCAAAGTAATTTTCTGTGCTTATTTGCTCTCAGCAGAGGACTATTACTCCTCTTTCTTTCAGAGTATTCAGTACTCCAGAGTGTTACAGAATACAACATCCAAAAAAATCAACAGACACCTTTCCTCTCTGCTTCCCAGGTTTGCTCTTGAAACATAGCAGACTTTACAAGCAGGAGTATCATCCATCACAACATCTGAAAAATCAGATAAAGGTGCTAAATACAAATTAAGCAAAGAATATTGAGTATTATACAGTGTTACTCATGCAAATGATCATACCTGGACCTTTATAGGTACATACATGCACAAGTCAGTATGGATAGTTTATCTGGATTACAGATTAATTGCTTCATGTATACAGAAATTGCTACAAAAGGATTAACTCTGTGCAAAACCATGCCATCTCCACTGAGGCTTATTACCTCAAGTACACCACTGTGCAAACAATCAGAGCCACCTCAGGTACTCTTCAGTGGGCACTGAGTTTGGGATTGAGGTCAAACATACTGAAGTGTGGCCTTTCGTTCCCCAAATTGGTGTCCCAGCTGAGTTCAATACCTGATAATAAAAAAGGAAACTCTTATCTTCCCCGTCTGTCTCTGATATCAACTGTGCAGCAGAGACTAACAGCTTAAGGGCAGTTACGAACAGATGCCATTTTCTCACCATTAATATTCATGATAAAAGCAAGCCAACTCCATACACCAAGGTCCGGCTTTAAATCCAGTGAGTGATCCAAGATTACTGTTTGGGTCCAAATAGGTTAAAATACAATATGTTATGAATCAGCCTTTACGTACAATATAGTATACATTGTGTATGGATTTAAGGAGCCAGCTATACTTTGATAGGTCTAGTACTGATTCAGAGGTAATATTTTGACTACATAAAATGAAGAACTGGGTAGGAGGTAAATAAATTTGGAATGTAATGAACATGCGTGTCACATCATCTTTTCTTCTCTCACTCGTATCAAAGCCATAATCAGATTATATATAGTTCCAGTGACTGAATTTATTTTATTTGTTAAGGAAATTACTAGATTTCCTGTGTTATAAGCTGTATCTAACATCTTTATTTTTTGCATGAGAAAAATAAGAATTCTTCAGCATATTGTGATAGTATCTGTTTTTCTCCTGGATATGCCTATTTCAGTGTTGGAGATCATAGCCTTAAGCCACCTCTGTCATCTGGATAAATATAACCAGTTGGAGTGCTACTGTAAAATATCAGTTCTATTATCATTTGATGATACTATTATGCAAAAACTTCTGGAGAATATCTTATTCTGTAATTTTCCTTCGTAAGTATTAACTTTTCCTCCAAGAGAAATAATGAAAACTGAAAGTCTACTGGACCCCTTAGCAGCTTACCAAGAAGCAGGAGAAAATATATTTTAGGTATATGACTTTGAGGCAGACCATAATATTTTGCAAGATGACAGTAGAAAAATAGAGCCTTTAGGTCTGTGTAATTTCAGTTATGGTAGACTAATTTTGTCAATGTCTGATAAAAATTTCTTTGATATACTTTTTGACAGGCCCACAAGTTTGGACCAGCTGCATTTTAATGATGTTTCTATAGGTGCTTGTCTCATTACTTGTTTTTTTTTCCAGAGCTTTGTGCCACTGGCAATTCAGTCTATGTGTACAGAGCAAACTTTTAACTAAGAAATGGAGTCCTCTTTTAATCACATCTTTACCATTTGAATTTAGAAAGGTTAATGACATCTTAAAAAGCAGTCCTTAAGGAAAAATAAATGTGAAGTAATTATTCACCCTCAGAAGAGATAAGCTCAGAACCCTTCAAAACCTTTTTTCTTGTGTTGTTAATGAGAGCTTGTTATGCAATAGAATGAATAAGGATGAAAGGCTTCTGCTAACATTTATAATGTTTTGGGTTAGCTACTGTAAGATATTCCAAGTTGGTGTGTACTAGCAGGCTGTGTAGACAGTTCATATGCTTCTTTATTGTTAATTTTGAATACGGATGCTGTACATAAAACTGTTACAAGAATGCTATGGTTCTGTGGGTTTCATACCTGAATTGAGTACTTAATAAATGAGAAAGATGAACTACTATATACATATGTCGTGGTTTGAGGGTCTCAAACTCATGCAGCCGCTCTCTCACTCACTCCCCTCTCTTTCTTCCTCAGTCCGAGGGGATGGAGAGGAGAATCAAAAGAATGCAACTCCCACAGGTTGAATTAAGAACAGTTTCGTAACTAAAGTATAACATAAATCACTACTTCTGCCACCAATAATAATACAAGAGAAAATACAAGGAAAAAGAATACAACAGATCTTCACCTAATATCTAGCCACGCCACGCAGTGCCCCCCCCCCCATCACCTGATGCCAAGCTTGACTACACAGTGCACCCCATCACCTCATACCAAATGCCGGCCGTGCTGCACACACTCCCCTGCACCACCATCTTTTATAGTCTCTCCCCTCCCTCTTCGTTTCTACATCCTGGACATGACGCGCTATGGTATGGAATACCTCTTTGGTCAGTTTGGGTCAGATGCCCTGTCTCTACTTCTGCCCGGCTTCTTCCGGGCTCCCTTCCTCCCTGGCAGAGCATGAAACTCAGAAAGTCCTTGGCCAGCCTAAACACTCCAAGCCATAACTTCAAACACTGGTGTTATCAGCACTGTTCCCGAGCCAAAAATCCAAAACACAGTGCTACACCAGCTACTACTTAAACAAAAATGACTGCTGCTGCTGAACCCATAACAACATACTATGCTACAATTCTTTCCTAGTTGTGTACTTATTCAGATGTTTGAAAAAAAGTCTTATTTCCTAGAAGACTACTGAAGTATAGAGATTGCACAAGTAGCAAAAAGTGATAGACCATACTTTGATAATAAGAACTCTAGGTAAGTGATAAGAAGCGTCAGCCTTTTCACCTTCTGTTTCAGATTCTTTGATCTGAGTAAGTGGTGCAAGACTACAAACCAGAGAAGAAAAAGGTAGCTGATACCCACACCTAGGAAATGGTGATTTGACTACACCAGTTTTGCCTGAGCTTTCCTTACAGTTTGTCTGGAACAAAACACCCTCTTGCTACTGCTTCTACCCTGTTAGGCCATTCATATGTGTAGATTAGAATCCATTAGTGGCATATCTAGCAATACATATGACAAATACTTTTTTATTATGGAACCAGTCGAGCTGTGACTGAAATAAGTGGAAAGATACATGTGGATTTCAGTAAGAGTTGGTTGATACTCCTTGTGAATACAAAGATTTATATTATCCTTAACATTTCATTTCCTTAATTTTAAGCACTTGTTTTTTGTAAATGATGTGCTAGATAAATACACCATTGTCACTTAGCCGACTTAACTGATCTGTGGAAAGAAGCCTTTTATTTTTAGATAAACTGAGGAACCACAGGGAATTAGGGTCAGTTACTCAGCTGGTGTAAACTTGCACAGGTCCATGAATTTCAACTGGCTTCCCAATATCTGGTCTATAAGCCTTAAATTCTATGGAATTTAAGAAGAAAGTTTATATTCATTTGAAGAGAACATAGGTAGAGGTACAGGTCACTTACCTGAGGATATAGCCTGAGCAAGAAAATGTTAGAATACAGGTTTCCTAGGTAAAGTACCCAAGATTTTTCTCCTTTGAGGCATGGAAATCATAGAATCATAGAATTATAGAACAGTTAGGGTTGGAAAGGACCTTAAGATCATCTAGTTCCAACCCCCTGCCATGAGTATCATCAGATATAAACCTTATTAGTAAAGAAATTTTAGGAAGCATGCAAATAACTAGTATTTATTGGAAAAAAAGTCAACTTTTGGCTAATATCTGAATGGAGCTGTTCTTACGCACTGTGATATTTAAATATTAGGTGCCATTGAAGTAGTTGTGCTATTGTTCTGTTGTTGTCTTCATTCCATAGAGACATCTCTTATTACATTACTTGAAAAATAATTCTGTAATCATTTCCATTCAAAACTGGAGATTTTTAAGATACTGATGAAATTCAAATCTAAAATGTCATTTTGCAAGTATGGAAGGAAATCTTACTGGAAAGAAGTGTTCAGCATAATAGTTTCAACAGGTATTTGAACCACAGGTCATTAAACAGATATAAGGAACGTATGTTTTATTGCTTTTTTTATTTTTCTTTTACTTTTTTTTAAGATGACATGGGTTCAGCAGCAGCAGTTGTTTTTCTCCTTTAAGTAGTAGCTGGTGCAGCACTGTGTTCTGGATTTTCAGCTTGGGAACATTACTGATAGCACCAGTGTTTATAGTTATGGCTTACAATGTTTAGGCTGGCAGAGGACTTTCTGAGTTTCATGCTCTGCCACAGAGGAGGGGAAGCCTGGAGGAAGCCGTGTGGAAGTAGAGACAGGGCACCTGACCCAAACTGGTCAAAGAGGTATTCCTTATCACAGTACATCAAGCCCAAGATGTAGAGACAGAGAGCAGAGACCCGGAAGGGTGGGGGGAGTGTGCACTGCATAGTTGAGCTTTGTATCAGGTGATGGGGGGGCACTGGGTGGTGTGGCTAGGTATCAGGTGAAGATCTGTTGTATTCTCTTTCCTTGTATTTTCTCTTTTATTATTGCTGGTAGTAGTAGTGATTTATGTTACACTTTAGTTACTAAACTGTGCTTATCTCAAACTGTGGGAGTTGCATTCTTTTGATTCTCCTCCCCATTCCTCCGGGACTGGGGAAGAAAGAGAGGGGAATGAGTGAGAGCAAAACTACGTGATGTGAGGGCCTTAAACTGCTGCGTATGAAGCTGATTTTAAAAGAAGAGTAGATGTTGCGTGCTGCTGTTTCGCAGTCAGGACTAGGACCCTTTATTACAAGAAATAATTTGAAAAAAAGGAAGACTTGTAATAGTAATCTAACATAGTTACTTCCTTCCATTATTCTTCAAAGGGATCCTTTCATCACCTGCCTCCTTTGCTAGTTGCACAATAGAAAAGAAATAATGAAGTCAATTTGACCTACCATACAGCATAATAAAATTACTGCCTTGTCTCAGTGGGAAAATGTTTCTTTGAAAGACTCAGTCGCCTAGCACAGCAACATGGTTTCAAAGGCAGGCATTAAAATAGTGTCATAGAATAACAAATATTTGAATAATGTTAATGTAGCGGCAACAGTGGTCAGCCAGTTTTTTTTTCAAGTTCTGTGTCTGTAAGGTTTGGATGCATTTAAATTGACCATGTGTTTGTAAAAAAAATTTAAAATATACAGGCTGTAGTTTTTACTTTTTTCTGACTGTTTAGCCTAAGCTATTGGCAACAGTACATATGCCATTCAGAATCTAGAAAAAGCGACTTTCCGTTTAAAACAATTATTTCTGTGCTTTGTTCTCTCCTTATTTTTTTTTTTTTTTATTTTCATAAGGGACAGGTTAATCAATACAGAATCGTGAATAACAATTACTATGATGGAGAATATTAAGGGCTTGAGCCTGCTTCCCAAGGTACTTGGTGACAGCCAGCATGGCTTCACTGGGGGAAATCCTGCCTGACCAAACTGGTGGCCTTCTATGAGGAGGCTACAGAACTGATGGACAGGGGTAGAGCAGTTGATGTCATGTACCTGGACTTGTGTAAAGCGTTTGACACTGTCTCACATGACATTCTTGTCTCTAAGTTGGAGAGACATCAATTTGATAGGTGGACCACTCA
>JASSUY010009663.1:6419-16421 GCA_032466535.1 Forpus xanthops | reverse complement strand
AAATCCAAAAACACAGTGCTGCACCAGCTACTACTTAAAGGGGAAAGACGACTGCTGCTGCTGAACCCATGACAGTGGGATTGAGTGCTCAATCAGAAAGTTTGTTGATGACACCAAGCTGTGTGGTTCAGTTGATACACTGAAGGGAAGGAATGCCATCCAGAGGGACCTTGACATGCTTGTGAGATGGGCTGATACCAATCTGATGAAGTTTAACCATGCCAAGTTCAAGGTCGCCTGCATGGGTCGGAGCAGAGTTAACAGAGAAGAGATTCAGAGCAGCCCTGAGGAGAAGGACTTGGGGGTGTTTGTCAATGAGAAAATGAACATGAACCAATGGTGTTCTCTCGCAGTCAGAAAACCAAGCGTATCCTGGGCTGCATCAAAAGGAGTGTGATGAGCAGATCGAGGGAGGTGATCCTGCCCCTCTACTCTGCTCTCATGAGACCTCACTTGCAGTATTGTGTGTGGTTCTGGTTTCCTCAACATAAAAAGGACATGGAACTGTTGGAATAAGTGCAGAGGAGGGCCACGAGGTTGATCAAGGGACAGATCACCTCCCTTATGAAGATAGGATGAGAAAGCTGGGGCTGTTCAGCCTGGAGAAGAGAAGGCTGAGTGGAGACTTCCTAACAGACTTCCAGTATCTGAAGGGGGCCTATAGGGATGCTGGGAAGGGGCTCTTCATGAGGGACTGTAGTGAGAGGACAAGGGATAACAGGTTCAAACTTACACAGGGGAAGTTTAGATTGGATATAAAGAGGAAGTTCTTTACAATGGGGGTGATGAGGCACTGGAATGGGTTGCCCAGGGAAGTTGTGAATTCCTGCTAGTGTTGTTCAAGGCCAGGTTGGACATATCCTTGGGTGGCATGGTTTAGTGTGAGGTGTCCCTGCCCATGACAGGGGGATTGGAAGTCAATGTTCTTAAGGTCCTTTCCAACCTTATCTATTATATGATTATATGACAATTTTATTTAGTCTGCCCATAATACTTGCCTTGTCTATATTTTGTGTGTAAAAAGGTAGCATGTAAAATGTAGTAGTGGAATTGCTGTATGGTATGACTTGCACATTGTATGAGCACTTACCTATAGGCAACAACATGCATATCTCTTTGCAGGAAATTGTAATATTAATAAAAATATCTTGTATATGTTTGTAAATGTTGATCTCTGAATAGCACTGACAGGAGCCAATGTTTTGAGCCCTGTGGCTGCTGTACTCTGCAAAATCTAAGCTATGCTCTTTTAGGTTATATTAAATAATGACTAAAATTTTCTGTTATGAAACATTTGACATGTTGTCATGTATACTTGATTTCCTGCCAGTATGCACTATCATAGCAATATAAACACAAAAATAATAAAAATTATGTCTCCATTTCAATGGCTTCAGTGCCCTGAAAGTCACTTTAAGGATTTTGATGAGACATCTGTCCTATATTTTTTTCCCTATCTTTTCAGATCTTCAGGGTTATCTCAGGTAGGTACTGATTGAAATTGATATCCTCATTAATTGCAAAATAACCCATTGATACTAAAAGCTTCCGGAGTTTAAATACGGCAAAAAACTCCATACAAGTTACAGTGCATCAACTCCTTGAAATACAAGGGAATTATCAAAGTGCCCTCTAGTGGAAAAAACTTAGCAATGCCTGTTTATAGAGTGAATTAAATATATTTATATAAAGAAAACATTCACTCTCTTTTCCATCTAATAAGGGCATGGAGACAATTGAACTTTTAAAATTCTGCTGATTCATATCTGATTTTTTTCGCTGGCACATTCATCTGATTTATTAATATAAAAGTAAATTCAGACCTATCACCAAGAAAAATAAAACAAGCCAAGAATAAATAGCTCAAAACCAGTATTAGGCATATGCTGTCCTAAAGAAACATCAGTTTACATTAGGAAATACTACTGATCTTTCTTTGAACAATGTCAGTCCTGGTGGCCAGTCTGTTGTGTTTCTTCCTCTTATTCCTGCTGGCTCTATGCCATAAATCTTGAGCTGAAGTTGCCAGTGTTGTTGCCAGTGTTGCAGTGTTTTCTGTCTGGAAAAGAGAGAAGAGCTGAACATCACCAAAGTATATGCCTAAGCTTCCTCACATATGCCTTATGATTTGTCAGCTGTTCCTTCATAGCTGAAATCCAGTGCAATCTTTAGTTATATTGTCGAAGTTCTGCTTGTGATCAATGGATACATATTTGTATAAATCTTCTGGTGGGAAGTTCAGAATGCATTGCATAAACCAAGAGCCTGAGTCTCCACGTTAATTTCACAAGTGTTTTTGCTCTGTAAGTGATGTATCTGCATGCTGGTCTTGAAGTGTTAAGACAGCTGGTAGGAAATCAGTTTCCTGTCAGGTATATCTGTGCATGCATGTGACTCAGTGTTTCTTGGAATGATTCTGGACTCTGTTACCTTCTGAGATGACAGGCTATTATTTAGCAGTCCAAGAGTTAGAATAGGATATTTGGGGTCTAGCTTCTACTCATCTTGAATCTGTAACTGTGCCGCCCTAAATGACTGATCTAATCAGTGAACTGGAAGCTGCGTTACTCTGCAACCTCAAGTGCAAGAACCTCTCAGGTGGAGTAAGGATGAGCTGGGGCAGAACGAGTTCTGGTTAGACCTGGCAGCTGGGAAGAGGCAACCCAACAGTTGCAGCATCTGGTGCTTGGGCTGCTGGAATAACAGAGAAAACACCAAACTAACCTTTTGAGCATTCTACATTATTACTGTGCCCTTATACCAAGGTTTATCTTGCTGGCCTTGTTTCTGGACCCTTGTATTGTTTTGCAGTCTCAGCATTAGTAAGAGCCATGGCAGGAGCTCTTATGCAGAAGAGGCATTTGTGTGGAAGTTCAGGCTGTCTTCTTGAACTGGGAGCTCTGGTTCACAGCCTCCTAGACTGTGGAAGTTGTTTTACCATTTGGATATGACTTCAATTCTTATAGTCACATTACGATAGTGTACTGTTTGTCCGTATATCTTAGATGCACCTGAACATTCCTCAGGGCCCTACAGATGAAATCCAGCCTTCCAATAATGGAAAAAGGGACTAGGAAGTGCAGAGATCTTGGAATGCATCACAGTATACCCCAATGAAACAGCAGAATGTCAGAAAATCAAAACCAAGTCAGAATGATATAAACAATTTCCCTGATGGTTCTTCAGAACTGCTTCAAACTCACTTGCCAAATTTGAAGATACATGCAGGGATTTGGCTATCCTCAGAGCAGTTTTGAAGGACTTTACCAAATACCCTTTGTCTGCTTTCTCTTGCCATACCCCAGAAATAGCAGGCAGCCTCCACAGAAACCCAAACAGTTGTGCTCAAAACATTCAACTAGATCTTTCTTAATAAAATTCAGGAATGTGTACTACAGATGTCTCAGTGTACGTTAGCAGTGTGGGGTCAGTAATGACAGCCTTTTGCAGCCCAGAGACTTGTTACTATAGACCGTAGGAAATGAAGCAGCCTACTCTGAAGCGCTACAGGGTAGCTGTTTCCTGTCTCCATTGACCTAGTAAATGATGGGCTGCAACAGATTTTCCTGTTTCATCAGAACTCTCTATAGCCTTATCTTTCTGCAACTCCAGATCACTTTCCTTTAAGTTTATGATTCCTTTAAATTACATAGTCTGGAGGTCAGTCTGCAGGGGAAGATCTATAGAGGAAGCCTTACAAAAACTATTTGGCTGAATGTTAAGGTTAGGGACTGGGAATAATCCCCTGTACTTTCTAAACTTAATCCTTTCAGTGACAGCATTATAATAATGAGCATTTATGGTCTGCCTTGCAGTCTGGTTATTAATACTGAGCAGGAGTCAGTCTTTTTACAAATCTTGCAACTTCCCAGTCAGCAGGTCTGTATTTATGGTTGCTATTCTGAGATACCTAATTTCCTGTGCGCTCTGTGAAGCTTTGGTGCCTAACACTTGGTTTTGGATTCCATCCCAGTGACCAGGTGCCTCTAAGTCACTTGCATAACCTAACAGTTTGGTTTTTTTTTTAATGTCTAGCCATTAAAACAGAGTTAATCACTGCTGAACTTCAAGGTGCTATTTCCAGTGATGTCCAGTGTGACTGGATGTTAGGAAACAACAGGATAAAGTCCCCCATCAGAGGCAGATTGGACAAATTTTACAAAAGCAAAAAAAGCTATAAGTTGATTTATTTTACTTCAAAACCATCAGAATAGTAAAAATCAGAGTGGTATAGATCAATCCTATGCAAATGTACATGTCAACCTTCATTTAAATATATTGGTTAAGAGATTGAATAGCAGTAACAGGTAATGAAATCTTGAATTCAAGAGCAATTCCTTTTGAATTAAAAGTATTTCTCTGCAGAGAAATCTGGCCTGAAGATCACTATTAATAATATGCATTCTTGTAGATAATGAAGAAACTATTGTTCCTATCACAGGAAAATCCGTCAGGCTCCTGAAATGTTTATGACTGTCAGGCTTAATCATTCCCAGATTCACTGGTTATGTGATAAATCTGATAAAATGTGATTTAGTCCCATGAAGTCCATTCAGGCTAAGTTACTGGTACTGAAAATCAAAAGTATATGATCTGTAGCCATCTGTGGCAAATAGAGCTCCTTATGGTAAAAGTCAAGTATCATTTGTTCTGAAAACTGACCTACCAAGTAAAATAACTTGATATTCAATAGCTGTATAAAATAGGTGGCAGGGAATAAGAGGAGGGAAATAATCATGCTGCGGTTATTGAGAATCAGCAGCACAAACAGAAGCAAATTAAAAATATAGGTTTATCAAAGCTTATGAAGAAGGAAGTCTGATATTTGGTTTTTCTTTTTCCTGCTACCATCCCTGCTACTTCTGTCGCCTCTCCCCTTCTGTGCAGGAAGTGGTAAAAATTATAAGGTGAATCCCAATGTACTGCATTTTTGATTGCTATTTTATTATATGCATCCTATTTTCAGGATATTTTTTCCTTGCTCTGTATCTCTCAGCTAAATTTGGAAAGCTCTCTGCAGGCTGCTGTTCTGTTGAATGAGCTGGTTGCCTGGATAGATTACGTGATGTGATTTTGCACCAGTTAGGGCTGTAAAGTAAGAGTACTGTTCTTTGGCTTGCCAAGAACCTCTTTACATATATTAAATCTTGTCTCCTTATGTGAAAAGAAAAAATTAAACCAATAATCCATTTTCTGAACAATTCTCAGCTTCAGCAGAAAATTATGTAGAGGAAGGGAGGAAGTGGAGATACCTCATGCACTAAAATAACAAATTTGGGATGTGGACCTGTGGGTTTGAGTTGAGAGGAGGACCACAAAGATGACAAGGGGGCTAGAGCACCTCTCCTATGGAGACAGGCTGAGAGAGTTGAGGTTGTTCAGCCTGGTGAAGAGAAGGCTCTGAGATATTAGAGCCGCCTTCCAGTACATAAAGGGGGACAACAAGGACGCTGGAGAGGGACTTTTTACAAGGGCATGTACAGACAAGACAAGGGGGAAAGGCTTTAAGGTAAAAGAAAGGAGATTTAGATTAGATAATAGGGAGAAATTCTTTACTGTGAGGGTTGTGAGGCACTTGCACAGGTTGGCCAGAGAAGCTGTGGCTGCCCCATCCCTGGCAGTGTTCAAGGTCACGTTGCATGGGGCTTTGAGCAACCTGGTTTAGTGGAAGGTGCCCCTGCCGATGGCAGGGGGTTGGAACTAGGTGATCTTTCAAGTCCCTTCCAATCCAAATCATTCTATGATTCTACAAAATTCAGGACACTGTTAGGAAGTAAGGCTAGAAAGTGACCACTAAGATCAGCTACACAGAGCATCTATAGATTTCCTCCTAAGTATTGCCATACTTTGTGTCTCAAAAGAAACCTCTTAACTTTAGAGGCTCAGACCAAATATATCAAATTTTCTGTGAAGTTATTTTGGTTTTTAATTTCTGAACAGAGAAGTGCTCTTGCCTCTTAATTCTAATCTTATGTGTATACATTACAGGGTCAGGGACAAAATCAAAAACCATGTTTCTTAACTCTAAAATCCTCAGATTTTGACCTTCTTTTCCCCAACACCAAAATGAACAAAAGCTTAGTTATATTTTATATATATATTTTTAAAGTTGTCCGAGCTTGAGTTCACAGACACATTATTTCCCAAGCTTTACGTACACTGCATCTTCTGCATAAAAAAATAAAACCAAACCAACACAGTTCTAGAGCAGAGATGATAAACAGACAGAAATGATAGACAAGACAGAAGCAGGGCAGAGCTCTGAGGCACTTCAGCTGTGAGGATCTTGCCTGTGAGACAAAAGGGAATCTGAGATGTCTTTTCCTGCCTCTGGTTAAGTTTAAAAAGCTATGCTTTTGAAGTCCATACCTGGCTGTAATGGAGGTGTCTTTGGAAATCCTCTTATCTGTTCCTTTTTGGTCATACATTAGGCACCTTGTGGAACACCCTTATTTTTAGTCTTCTTCTTTTGATGATTAAAATACTGCTTTCCCAGAATCTTATTTTGGATACTATTCCTGTAATGCTTCCTATATTAAGTGGAGGATCCACCATATAAAAGTCACTATTTTATATAATGTTGTTGCAATTCTGTAGTACAATAGAAACAAAATGCTGTGCGCCATTCTGGTGTCCTCAGCATAATAAGGACATGGAAGCATTGGAACAAGTGCAGAGGAGGGCCACGAGGATGATCAGGGGGCTGGAGCACCTCCCATATGAAGACAGGATGATAGAGTTGGGGCTGTTCAGCCTGGAGAAGAGAAGGCTGCGTGGAGACCTCATAGCAGCCTTCCAGTATCTGAAGGGGGCCTCTAGGGATGCTGGGGAGGGACTCTTCATGAGGGACTGTAGTGAGAGGACAAGGGGTAACAGGTTCAAACATAAACAGGGGAAGTTTAGATTGGATATGAGGAAGAAATTCTTTACTGTAAGGGTGCTGAGACACTGGAATGTGTTGCCCAGGGAAGTTGTGAATGCTCCATCCCTGGTAGTGTTCAAGGCCAGGTTGGACATAGGTTTGGGTGACATGGTTTAGTGGGAGGTGTCCCTGCCCATGGCAGGGGCGTTGGATCTAGATGATCTTAAGGTCCTTTCCAACCCTAACTATTCTATGATTTTATAAAACATAACATTTTTAAGGCATTAGTTGTGGCTACCACTGGCTGATGCCCAAAAATTCTGTAAAGAAAACTGCCACATGCTTCCAACAGCTCATAACTAGCACTCTCAAATCTTTGTATAGTATTTCCTTTTTGAATATGCTGGTTTTAATATCTGGAAGTAGTGCTGAAATTACTTTTCCCTGAAGTTTTGATAGAGAGTACACAGAATATATAGAAATTTCCTAGGCCATGTTTGCTGTTCACAGACTTCTAATAAACAAGTTTGGTAACAGGAATGTTCAATGATACAGGGAATTTTATTAATTATATCTGAAGGAGGGCTATAGGGATGCTGGGGATGGGCTATTCATTAGGGACTGTAGTGATAGGACAAGGATAATCGGTACAACCTTACACAGGGGAAGATTAGATTGGATATAAAGAAGAAATTCTTTACTGTAAGGGCGATGAGGCACTGGAATGGGTTGCCCAAGGAAGTTGTGAATGCTCCATTGCTGATGGTGTTGTAGGCTGGGTTGGACAGAGCCTTGGGTGGCATGGTATAGTGTGAGGTGTCCCTTCCCCTGGCAGGGGGGTTGAGACTAGATGACCTTAAGGTCCTTTCCAATCCTGACTATTTTGTGATTCTATGATTTTATGCAAAGTGAAATTTGGAACTATAATTGAGAATGGTGGCTTCAGGAATAGGTTTAGGTTATGTAAAGATATAAATATGTCTATTAAAACAAGGGATGTCAGATGAGAATACTCATCTATTCCCAGAAAACACAACAACCTAGTGTTGTTCATAAAAATAATTTTAACTCCGTACAATATTAAATAAATACTGAGAAAACTTATTTTCATAGACTTCAAAGCCAATAGAGGTATAGTGTGGAAAGAATTGTTCACACTGCTGCATTAATTATTATTACTAATAATAGTTGTCTGAGAATGTTTGGACCCTGAATTTGTATTAACTTTTCCATCTGCTCATCAAATAAAAGTCCTTAATTAGGCAAAGGCTTGGAAAGAATTATTAGGAGCCATTGATTAAACATATCTAGGACTTTGTAGAGACATGGGCCGTGTCTTTTTACTTTGTCTCTTCGAGAGCTTGGGTCACCCCAAAGTCACAGGAAACATACCATCATTTTCCCTGTGGGGTAGCTGTAGGACTTCCCTTGTCCTCCAGCTTTTGTCCCAGTCAGCTGTTCAGAATATCTCACAGTATAGAACTGATACTAGTAGTATGAGATTTGAAAGGATCCAATTCTCCCTCACACTGCCTTTGGATGTCTTGTAACCAAACATATTTAGAAGCAGTGTAACTTCTCATTGCCTCATACACGTGTGTGATGCTTGTGATGGCACTTCCAATCTGAGAAGGAAGGAAAATGAAAAGATGTATGGGTTAAGAAGAATAGTTCATGGAACTTTTACTTTCAGCAGTAGAAAAATAACTTTTTTGTTTCTATGTTTGCTTGGTTTTGTTTTCTGAGCCTCCAGAAAACAATGTATATAATTAGAATCTTAAGACATGGGCCTGTTTTTTGATTTCAAGAGTATGCTTTGATAAAGAAGTAAAGCTTGTACAGCTTCAAACTATTCCGTATTTCTGCAATTAGAGCAAAAAAAAAAGTTCCATTTCCGTTGTTCATCAAAAATGGGGGGGGGGGGGGGGGTGTGGAAATGGTTTGTGCTATATTTTTATAGTTTCCTACTCTCTCTCCTTGCTCCCCATGTAGTTGGTCTCCTCTTCTCCTCCCGACATGCTTAGAGATTGCTCTGTCTCTGTGACTTAGCTCTCTGTCACTTCACACTCCTGACTTGCTCTCAGCAGTTGTCTCTTCTGCTGTCCCGCTTCGCATGAGAGCCACAGCAAGCTATCGACAAATCTCAGAGAACATTAGGACCTGAGTTTTTCAGTTTTTTCCCCTTGCTGTGCCTACATGTGAAAAGCAAGAAAACAAGGATGAGGGAGCACATAATGCTGATGTTTATTATATTTCCTCATCTATCCTGTCTAAATGATTATGCATATTGTGCTTATATGTGCCTAAAGCACGGCACAGTCAGGATTCAGGCAACAGCAATGTATCGAGGCTAAATAAATGAGACAAGAGTTTCTCCCAAGAGCTTGTCAGTGAACTCCTTTAAAAGATCGCCATAAATTCCTATTTACTTCATAAAACAACTTCTGCTGCATAACTGCAGCAAAGTTGCAGGGCGACTGTCTGAACACATTGCCAGAGGGGGTTTCTGGCTGTGTCTAACCATGTTCATAGATGAAAATTGAAATTATAATCGTATTGGGAGATTCTGTGATCCATGATGGAAAAAAAAAAAATCTAGAATGTAGCATTTGTGTCAGACAAAGCTATTTCCACTATTGATATTTTTATTGATAGTATATTTCAAGAGAAATTAATTTAACTTAATTTCATAGAGTAAGTTTGCTAAAATTTATTGAGAAGCAATAAGCTCCTGTGTGTTTGTGCAAAGTTTTGTTATTTCTAGTATATTTAATTTAAAATGAAAAGAATACCTAAAACCTGTCTATAAAATAACATTCCTGCTTCAAGTTTTTGTTTACCAGTAAACATATTTCTCATACATTAGTAATGCTTTTTGCAAACAGTATAATAATCTTAGGGGAAAATCTAGTTATTGATATACTTGGAAAATTTAACTATATAAACTCGCAGATTAAGGCAGGAAGTGACAATTGCTTATTATTTCTGTGACTGACCTTTACAATTTAGGAGTGCTAAGCATCTCAACTCCACAGTGCTGCTATATACATGCATAACATGAAGACATGTGTCGTGGTTTGAGGCGTAAATCAATCTGCCTGCCCACTCACTCCTCCCAACCTTCTTTTCCCCCCCACTTT
>JASSUY010009661.1:0-14149 GCA_032466535.1 Forpus xanthops | reverse complement strand
CTACCCCTGTCCATCAGTTCCGTAGCCCCATCATAGAAGGCCACCAAATTGGTCTGGCAGGATTTCCCCTTAGTGAAACCATGCTGGAGGTCACCAAGCACCTTGTTGTTTTTCATGTTGCCAGGCACAGAGGTGAGGCTGACTGCTCTGTAGTTTCCTGGCTCATCCATTTTCCCCTTCCTGAAAATGGGGGTTCTATTTCCCTTTTTTCACTTGTTGGGAGCTTCACCTGACTGCCATGATTTTTCAAATATGAGGGACAGTGACTTAGCAACTTCATCTGCCAGCTCCTTCAGGACCCGCGGGTGGATTTCATCGGGTCCCATGGACTTGTTCAGGTTCCTAAGATGGTCTTGAACCAGATCCTCTCCTACAGTGGCCCCAAGGTCTTCATTCTCACAGTTCCTGCATCTGCCTTCCAAGACTTGGGTGCTGTGGTCAGAGCATTTACAGGTGAAGACTGAGGCAAAGAAGTCATTGAGAACCTCAGCCTTCTCTAATGAGAGCTTCTGGAAGGGCCTACATGTTTAAAGTAGTACTGGTATTTCCTATTGACAGAGAAAGGTATTCTAATTGTATTAGGAGACAAAAGGTAGTAGTAGAGTACAGCTTTTCCAAAAACCTGGAGCAAATGGCATGTTGTAAGAGATACTTCTCTCTTGATGTTTGGTTTCTCTACCATTATTTGTCAATACCGGTGTCATTTGCCCATGATTCTTTTTATACTCAGCGGAGCGTGATTGGTAGTTGCAGCTCAGCTGACCTGTTTTAAATATCTGTGTTAAGACAAGCTGATTTCTCTGCTATACATGGACCTTCCGGAGCTCCTGTATGTGTGTGCTCAACTGTGAATCCCACCCAGCTTAACCTTTTTGGTAGCTGTAACACTGGAGGAGAGTTGGCAGTGCATTGATAATAGGGCACCTCACAAGATACTGTCCCATTGAGTTATTCTTCTGATTACTCATGTATTCTTTTGTCAGAGTCACTGGCACTCAGATTTCCATTTAAAAGGTGTGATTTCAGTTGTTGTTCTTTATTTCATGATTATTTCAGTAGCATATAGTTTCTTGTTCTTCGAAGAAAGAAAACAAAGGAAGAACACCCTAAGATTACACTTGGATAGAAGGTTTCAACGACTCTCACTGTTGCATCAGACACAGTGAATTCTGTATGGACTGATGTAGCCATGATGTCTTCAACTTGTGTTTGGTGGCAGTAATTCTGTTTTAATACCTTCCAGAAGCAAATGAACAAATGCACAAAATTTACCATTCGTACATATTTACCAAGAGTTTCAGGAGTTGGAATAATGAATTAATCGCTTTTATATAAGGTCCTCTACAGAGTTTATTTTTGGTAAGATTAAACGGAAGTAGATAACAGAATGTCACACTCTATTTGAATCACTGCTGTTAACTAACATGACAACAAATTGAAGTGTCTGTAAATAGCAGTACGCTGTGCTTTTTAGATCCATTTTCAACTATGGTTGTATAATATGGGTGACAGTTGTCACCTTACTTGGCATTAATGAAACATACTGTGTAGGAGGAATGGGGAGGGGGAAAGAGCTGGTGGTGTGCTTGAGGAGGGAAGTAGCTACTTTCATAGCAGACTGAGATTGATTGAACTGTGATACAAGAGGAAAAGGTGAAACTTTTGTGGGCTCTTACCTGAAAGATAACAGTGTAAAAGTGTAGGTTCATGTAGGTGAATGCATGATGTACCCCCCCAAAACTACCAAACCACTAAGCAGCTAGGTAGAAACCCGTGGAGATCTTTATGAAGAGCCTTGTCCCACTTGTCCCTCTTTCTTCAGCCAATGTTTTTCATTCTCTTAACGAACAATGCTTTCTAGAGAAATCCAGGTTGACTTTAGATCAGATTACTTTTCTTGTGGGTTCTTCCATTATTCATTTATTTCTAGCTGAACAACAACACGCTAATGGCTGAGAGCTCATTGCCTGCTGTTCCAGGTGACTGCGTGTGTGCAGTTGGCTCTCTTCTCTTTTTGCTGGCCATGGGTTTCAGCAATTTCTTCTGGAGGAAACAGTGTCTTTTCCTTTCCCCCCCTCCACCAGTCACATTGTATGCCCTATTTGTCATACATGCAAAGCTTTTAACCCCTTTTATGTTGGCCTGACCCATCTTGTCTCACTCTTTGTCCTTCGGGCACCCCTAACCCTGCTTTTGCTCTTCTCTGTAACTTTTAACTTCTTCTGCTCACGCTGGAATGTTTTCATCTCATGTTTTGCAGTTACTGTTTGCAACTTCTCCATTCTGTTTTTCACCGCATTGATTATCAGCAAGCTCTTGAACTTTCTTTTAGCTGAACAATAATCAACGTTAATGCTTGTTCTCCTTGACCTCTCCTCCGCTTCAAGAATGATCTCTTATTCTTGCCCATGTTAGCATGCCTTTACAGATGTGAGACTGTTTCCATTGAGATGGCATTAGCAGGTTATTTCATAGTCCTTGCTGCAGCTCGTCAGGAGTTCTTGATTCTCCGTGTTTCTCCTCTGTGCACCTTATTTACGAGTAGCCTTGCAAGCCTTCACAGTATGGACAGCTCTGCTGATGGTTGGCTGTTTTCAATGAGTTATGGTGATTAGCTCCTTTTGTCTCCATCCCTGTGGACAGTGACTCTAGTGTTGCTCCAGATGCTGTCCGTGGGTATGGCATCTAAACCTGTAGATACCATACAAATGCCTGCAGTGTGCAATCTCTGAAGCAGCTCTTGCTCTATGGGTATGCAGCTGAAATTCTCATTCGGGTTGTTCTTGTTTTGCTCTTATGGCTTTTATCTCTATACTCCATAAATATGGTTGCACCTTGCATATGTTCATGTAATCATTGATACCATTTTCCTAGTTTGCTGCTTTTTGCCGTGTCATTTCTTTCTTCCTCCGTTGACTCTGTTCTTTATGCAGTCAAACCTAAGCTACTTGCATGTTGCTTTATGTGGCTTACATTTCAGTATAGAGATATTTTCCCTCTTTATTCTACTCAGTTGCTAAATTTCCAGGTGAGCATTTTCCCCCTTCATCCCCTTCTGTGCCTTTCTGCAGCAGTAATGGGCTGTCCTTTTGGGTAAGGGGCAAAGGTAATTTGGGTAAGACTATTTGGAAGAGTGGGAAATGTGCAGAACCCGGACAGGTCTGAACATGCAACTTTGCTTGACTGTAAATCAGAATAGGAAGTGTTGTGTTCAGTGCTGCTGGTTTTAGGATTTGTTTGCTTACAGAGAATCTTTGTTCTAAATGTGGTATTGTTGTTGCTAGTCAGTTATGGTCCAAATGAATGTGGCTAATTGTACCCGAGTCTAGATGTTTGTATTGATAGGCGAAGGTCAAAATGATATGAATACCTTGGAGTTCCTTGGAAACACTGAGTCAGGATCTGAGAGTTTGTTTGTACTGTGTCTAGCCTCACCCTTCTTCAAACCAGCTCCCAATTCATGTGTTTCCTGTTTGATTGGCAAGCTGCTGAAGGCAGGCTGTACCTTAGCACTGACATTGTATGAGGATGTGTGTTTTCAGCATTGCAACTCGCTTAGCAAGCTTTCCGAAAGGAATTCAATGTCTTTAGCCGTTAATACAGAGCGGTGATAGCAGCAAACGTGCCAAATTCACTTTGCAGTTGCAACCCATCAAAATGAATGTTTGTTCTGGTGTATTCTTCAAGTCCCTGAGTATGTGTTTACTGCAAGTAATATAAATCTCTTTTGAATCTTTCCTGATGAGGATGGATGTTTTCATACACCATTTAGCTCCCCCTCCTTCATAGCTGCTTGTTGTTTGGTATCTATTTGAAACCTGGCTCTTAATCTTTAGCAAGCAAATATTCCAGCACCACTAAAAGGACTTAATGCAGCGTAGCACTAAGAATGAGTTGATAGTGTGAGGGTGAGGTAACATTCCTTCTCCTTCCTATGAATTTGTATCAGCATTTGTCTTGTGCTGATAGCGAAATAGAGATTGTAAAGCTTATCTTTCAGCTTTTGAATGTCAGAGTCCTTCTGTGGGGCATGACTTGACATGAGTCACAGCTCAGAAGTCAGCTTGTGGGAAGATGCATACTCTCCTTATATTGTTATTACAGAACCATAGTATGCCAGCAGGGTTGGCAGAGGTAAACTTTTCTGTCCCTAATCTTTAAAAGGTGCTTTTTGCCTTCATTTAAAAGGATTTATTTAGTCACTCTCTTGAATTTCCATTCTCCAACTATCACTGAAATGTGGTGAATTGACACCGAATGGCACGGAGGTACTTAAACCCCTCACTATCTGTTTTATGCACTATTTTTAGGAGTTTCAATTCACTGCTCAATGGCAGAAATGCAGACACAGGAAAGCCCTGAGGAATCAGAAACTGGAAGTAATCCCCATTTCATTATAACTAAACCTATATCTTTTATTGTCATGGGGAGAAAGGGGCAGAAAGCTGAGTTCTTGAGGCTGTGGCTGCTGCTGGACACTGCAGTAAATTCCTGCAGTCAACGGTCTGGTTGTTAAGTTTGAGTAGCGAGGTCTTTATTCAGAAATGAGTGTTCCTTTCCTCAGCCAGCACTTAAGTGTATTTCATCTTCTTTAGCTGTTGTTTATATAAACATGTTATGTTGTTTGCATGTAAGTATCGAGGTTAAAACTTAAACCAGAGTAAGTCATTGTGATTATATAAAACTAGTTCCTTCCTCTCTCTTACCACCCCATGCTTTCCCACCACTAGAGAATGGTGGAATCACAGCCTGGTTTGGGTTGGAGGGGACCTTAAAGCTCATCCGGCTCCAACCCCTGCCACGGACAGGGACACCTCACACTGGAGCAGCTTGCTCCAAGCCCCTGTGTCCAACCTGGCCTTGAGCACTGCAGGGATGGGGCAGCCACAGCTTCTCTGGGCACCCTGTGCCAGTGCCTCAGCACCCTCACAGGGAAGAACTTCTGCCTAAGAGCTCATCTCAGTCATTCCCCCTCCCTCATCCCTTCTCCAGGTGTTTTGTCAGCTCCTCGGTAGTAGAGAAATTGTACATGACCCTGAATGTTCTGCTGGCTTGTCGTGCTTGTCTGCCTCCCTCCTTAGCAGTTCTGTCCCCTCAGAGGGTCATGAGCTGCCTTTGCCTTGCAGTGCTTCCACTTTGCCTTGTGACACAGATAGGAATGCTTTCTGCAAGCAGCAAAGGGCATCTATTTGCCATTGGAAGTGAAGGAGATAACTTAGCAAGCGTTAGATTCCTATAGCTGCAGAAGGTTAAATAAGAAAGTTAACTTTCGCTCTGTGTGTAGGCAAGCTTAGTAAACACAACTGATTGGAAACCACGAGATCTGAGCACAAGGAGTTTTATTTGTTGTTGAACAAAGAGATACGTACACCCTTGAAAGTGCACTAGGGTGCATGTGTGAACTTGAGGTACCCAGCAAACAGAAGAGCAAAGATGACTGTGGAAAACATGGGATCTGACAGCCAATATGTCACTGAGATGCTTCATAAAGCACAGTCTCTTTTGTAAGAGCAATAAAGAAAAGCTCCCTTTCCCCAGGCTGATTCTTCACCCATGGTTTCTATGTGTTGGCAGATGCCACAGTCAGCCCGTGCTGCAGAGCAGCCTCAGCTCATCCCTGTGCTGGGTGGGATTGGCATGTACAGGCTCAGGCTGTTCGCTGCTCCTGTGAAACGTGTTTCTTGCAGCATTAGGCAACCTGAGAGGTGATACAGCTCCGTAAAGGTGCACACCCTTCATAGGTGTGACAGTTGGAGGCTGGTCCAACTTCCGTGTGGCTGAGACGCTTGTGGGAAGCTACCACTGTGTTTGGAAGAGCTGGGGCAGAGGAGATGCGAGGAGTTCCAAGGGCAGGGATTTCAACCTATTAGTTTGAAGTGTGCTAGTGGAGCTGTTGAGCACAAACTGGCTACTCTCGGAGCTGGTATAAGGAAGAACATACATCGTGTAGTAATTATCTTCCCTCCTTCACCCCATCTATACAATACAAAGCTGTTGTGCTAAGGACGAATGCTCAGGAGCTCCCGAGCTGAGCATGTGAGTGAGGAAAGATGGTATCCTGCTTTGGGGAGACCTTGCTTTGCTCTTCCTGGAAATACAGCCTCCAAGAGAATGATTTCCCATCTCCTGTGAGACTGAGGCATCGTGTCTGGGATAATTTCGGCAATGTCAGTAAACGGAGAAGAAAGCTTTGAATATGACTATGAAAAGGAGAATGAGAGAGGACGCACGTGTAACAGGCAGAGCCTTGACAACTTGGAAGAAGGTACTTTTCACCTTTGGGTTTTATCACATGGCAGCTGACTTGAGTGATGATTCTGATTTAAATATACTAAATGTTACAATTAACTTTAATGTGGAGCCAGTACACGCTGATGAAATACTAAGAAAATACATGAATAGGATGAATCTAGATGTACTTTAAATAAGCAACATATGATCAACCAATGTAGGCTAAGGAATACCTTGTTTCATAATGCAGCTGCGTTTGGCATCGTAGTGCATTTTCTCTATCTACCTCTCATGTATGTGTTATGAAACTGTATTAGATTGTCATTCCCAATCAGTACTTCTAAAAATGAATAGAACAGAGCAACAATTTTGTCACATAGACAGAAATAATCTAAACTTGGGGTCTTGTGACTTACCCTTTCAACAAAACAACCCCAAAATCTTGTCTGCTTGTCCATTATTTCCACATCTGCAGTACTGGAGGCAGCTGGCCCGTTAGGGTGGGAATGTGAATGTGTGTGCATTGACAATCCTGCTGCACAACTGCTGTCCACAGAGTGACTCCATTCAGGGCCTTCTCCCAGCAAGCGTTTCCAGGGGTTCAGGTACCAAAAGCTAAATGCACCGTTGGTGCTATTTTATAGGCTGTAAATTTAGCTATAAAATATGTGGTAGAAAACTGGTGCTTCCAAATACGCTCTCATAAAGCCTGGAATGTGACCTGCTGTGAATTTATACCTCATGGGGAAGCTGGGTCTGAAGCCTCAGTGGGTGAAACATGCTCTTTGAATCGTGTTGCATAGGGTTTTCCTGTAAAGACTTCCTCAGAATCAAGTGTTCCATCTGGATGTCGGTCAGTAAACTATCCGTCTCTCCTGTTATGGGTCTCTGAAGGACTCTGAGGTAACTGTGTGTCTGTGCAAAATAGGAAGGTGTTGGGGAGAATATCAGTGAAGGGAAGCTTTAGGGATTGGAGCGGGGAGGAAATGTAAAGAGAAGGCAGAGCCACACTGGTTTTGAAACACAGGTTATGTGGTTCTTACTCTTCCTGCTGACTTTGCCTTTCATCCAGTCTACGTACAGTCTGAAGCTGTTCTTGTTGATTTAGAGAGGGGGAAAGATTGTTTAGTTCCATCTGGGATAAATTTAGCCCTGTCTTTCTACAGGATCTTCCCCTCGGAAGCTCAGCATGTATCCGAAGTGCCTTCTAAAGATGCCTTCTCTCCTCCACCTGTACATTCAGGTCACCTACACACACAGTCTAGTAGTGACACATGCACTAAAATTGTATGTGGAATTTCCCTGTATCTGTGCACGTGGGTGCACTTATAAACGATAGTATTTCCCGTGGGGATGAATCAGTCCATTCTGTAAGTAAAGCAGTTGGAAACACCATTATGTTGCTTCTTCATGCTGAGCAAAAGAAACATTTTAGCCATTTCTGGCTGTAAATCTGATATCAGAAATAGAAAGTCTGTGAGAATATGCTTCCTTTTAACCTTCTGTAGTTATTGAAAATGAGGGAATAAAGACTGTGTGATTAAAGTTCTTCAACTGTTTAGCCCATTCCATATGCAGAATGTGTACTCAGTACTGGTATTTCCATGGTCATTTAGGTCCTGTGACTGTGCTCAGTCTAGTTTCTAACAGGACAAAAGCGCAATATCACACCTGTTCTTTATAAAGGTATAGAAAGGAAGACCCTGGGAAGAACTGACCCATCAGCCTCACCTCTGTGCCTGGGAAGATCATGGAACAGGTCCTTCAGGAGCCATACTGAGGCACATGGAGGTCAGGGAGGTGGTTTCAGACAGCTAGTGTGGTATCACCAAGGGCAAGTCCTGCCTGACCAGCCTAGTGGCCTTCTATGGTGGAGAGATGACATCAGTGGACAACGGAAGGGCTACGGATATTGTCTGGCTGGGCTTTTGTAAAGACTTTGACACAGTCCCCTACAACATACTGTGAGGGTGGTGAGGCCCTGGTACAGGCTGCCCAAAGAAGTGGTAAATGCTCCATCCCTGGCAGTGTTCAAGGCCAGGCTGGACAGAGCTTTGGTCGACATGGTCTAGTGTGAATGTGTCCCTCACCATGGCAGGGGGTTGGAACTGGATGATCTTAAGGTCCTTTGCAAACCAATCTAGTCTATGATTCTCTGCTCTCTGAACTGGAGTGAGAAGGATTTGATAGGTGGACTCAAATAGTAATGAATTGGCTGAATGATCACATCCAGAGAGTGGTGTCAATGGCTCAATGTCTGGATGGAAATCAGTGATGAGTGGTGTCCCTCAGGGGTCCATACTGGGACCAGTACTGATTAATATCTTCAGCAATGACCTAGTGTGATCAAGAGTACCCTCAGCAGGTTTGCAGATGACACCAAGCTGAGTGGTGTGGTTGACCCACCAAGGGACATGATGCCATCCAGAGGGACCTGGACAAGATTGAGAAGGGGGCACATGTGAACTTCTTGAGGTTCAACAAGGCCAAGTGCAGGGTCCTGCATGTGGGCTGGGGCAACCCTGGTATCAATAGAGGTTGGTGGATGGAGAGGAAGGACTTGAAGGTACTGGTGGATGAAAGGCTGGATGTGAATGGGCAGAACTCCAGCTGTGTCTAGGGCTGCATCAAAAGAAGTGTGGCCAGCAGGTCAAGGGAGGTGATTCTCCTCATCTACTGTACTCTGGTGAGGCTCCCCTACAGTCCTGTGTCCGGCTCTGGAGTCTTCAGTACGGGAAAGACATGGATCTGTTGGAGGGGCTCAAGGGGAGTGCCACAGAAATGATCAGATGGATGGAGCATCTCTGCTGTGAGGAAAGGCTGAGAGAGTTGGGGTTGTTCAGCCTGGAGAAGAGAAAGCTCCTGGGAGACCTTGTTGTGGCCTTTTCAGTATTTAAAAAGGGCCTATAGGAAAGATGGGGAGACTTTTTAGCAGGGCCTGTTGTGACAGGATGAGGGGTGATGGTTTTAAACTGAAAGAGGGAGATTGAGGTTGAATGTGAGGAAGAAATTCTCTACAATGAGGGTGGTAAAACACTGGCACAGGTTGCCCTGAGAGGTGATGGATGAACCATCCCTGGAGACATTCAAGGCCAGGCTGGATGTGGTTGTGGGCAGCCTGATCTAGTTCAAGATGTCCCTGCTCACTGCAGGGGGTTGGACTGGATGAGCTTTGAAGGTCTCTTTGAACCCAAACCATTCTGTGAGTCTATAATTCTAGAGCCTCTATCACAGAGCTAGCTCTTGGCAGTGTGACAGAATGGGTTCTCTTGATAAGAATGGGAAACACCTGCGTAAGGATCTAGGCAGGACAGTCTTAAAGTCAGTGCATTGCTTTGGACTTGTGAATGTGCCTAACAACCACTTGTCCACTCTTGATAAGCTGGTCTTTGAGCTGACTGCAGTGAAACTTTGTGCAGGGGTATCTGGTGATAGTGTGTACCTGGTGGTTGCTGATGAAATCCCTGAGCTGGGAAAGGGCAGCCTGAAGTTTCCTTTGGTAAGTGATTTGTCCGGTCAGCTAATCCTGAAACTGGGCTGTGCTTTGACTCTTGTTTTTGCAGGTGTGACAGAAGACTGCTATCTGTTTAGGACTTGCAGTGGCAACCAGTCATTGCTACTTCAATTTACTAATGTGTTAGATTGAGTCTTCCTTATCTAAAGTAACAGGTGAATGCAAGCTAAGAATATAGCTTAATTAAAACACCACTCTGGTGATCCCTCTTAAAATCTCAAGTTCAGACACTCCAGGGTTCTGGCTTTGAGGAAATGTAGAATGCCTGGTTTATCTTCCGAAGACATTGAGTCATTGCAGGTCTCTGGAGTCTGTAATCACCAAAGCAAGGCAAATGGAACCTGGCATTTGTTGAAGCTTTGGCACAGCCAGTCCCCCTCAGGGAGCTGCAATAGGGAAAGATGGTGTATTTAAGAGAGGGATACAGTTGTAACTTCCTTTTAGGGTTTTTGGAAGGACATTCCAGATGGTGGTTTAAGCTTCACACCCATTCGTTACTTGCATGGATGTAGTCTGGCCATTTGTTGATGAGAAAAGGATGGAAGAGAATGTCAAGACAGTAATTCAATGGCTAGTGATCAAGAAATGGGTTTTCTGCACCTCTAAAAGTAGAGCTATGCTGAGCTGTATTAGTAAATGATGTTTGCATTAAGGTGATGGTGAGTTCTCTCCAGGTGCTTTCTCTCCTTACTTTCCCTTTGTGACTGTCTTTTCCAAGTTACCACTTTTCATCTGTGTTTCTGCTAACAGAAGGATTAATAGTGTGATGTTCTTGTCGACGTTTCCTTTAACTTGGTTCTTCATTCATCACAAGAAAACCCATTGCAGTTCATGGCCTGCTTAGAGAAAGTACTTCGGAGTGGATGAGCATTCAGGAATAAGCTTTAGGAAAGAAATAAAGCTTTTTTTTCCCAAACCTGAGATTAGGATATAACATAGGATTGTACGTGAGGCCTTAGTATTGGATTTACTAAGCTCTTCAAATACTGCATGGCAGCAAAAAATGGCAGCAAACACCCTTCAAGCCATAGCTTAAATGGCAAGATAAAATCTTTTAGAAGATCCAATAGCTGTGCTGTAATATTGAAAGGTTACTCTGCAAACTATGCCATTGTAATCACAGTAAGCCAGGCTGTAACATTAAAAAGAGAAAAAAGAATCTATTGGCATTGTCAATTCAAGTTATAGTGGTTATTTTCCATAGAATCATAGAGTCACGGAATGGTTTGGGTTGGAAAGGACCTTAAAGCTCTCCCAGTTTCAACCTCCTGCCATGGGCAGGGACACCTCACACTAGACCAGGTTGCTCCAAGCCCCATCCAACCTGGCCTTGAACACTGCTAGGGATGGGGCAGCCACAGCTTATCTGGGCACCCTGTGCCAGCGCCTCAGCACCCTCACAGGGAAGAACTTCTTCCTTATATCCAACCTGAACTTCCTCTGTTTCAGTTTGAACCCATCACCCCTTCTCCTATCACTGCAGTCCCTGATAAAGAGTCTCTCTCCAGCATCCTTGTAGCCCCCTTCAGACACTGGAAGCTGCTCTGAGGTCTCCATGCAGCTTCTCTTCTCCAGGCTGAACTCAGTCAGTGCCTGCTGACTTTGCATTGCTCACAGCATTCTGTTCTTCCCACGTCCTCCATGGAGCTTGCCCACAGCGTGACATGACAGTTGTGAAGCAGTTGGCATGCTGTGACTGCTCTTTGTCCTCTAAGCAGGGTCAGAGCCACCCGCTGAGCTCCTGGGCTGCCTTCTGGAGGCACTGCCTGCTCCTGTGCTTGGGAAGCAAGGGGAAGGCTGGAGGAAGTGCTGGTCCTATTCACGTCTTGCCTTCTCGCAAGTCTCAGGAGCACATTGTTCAAGCTCCAGTGACAGGAGTCTCTTAAGATTTTGAAGCTCTCCAGGTTCTCTTAGGGCTGTGACTGGCAACAACAGACCTGAAGGCTCTGCCCCAGTTTAGCTAGGGCTGTCAAACCCTTTCTTTAGAGGAGGAGAAGGTGCCGTCTTTGTCTTTAAACACATAAAATCTTTCTAGTCAGGGTCAGAATCAGAGCCAGCAGACATTTTTGGGATAGTTTGAGAGGGAATACACATAATACATCGCAGTTTGAGAATTCCCCATGTGCTTGGCTCGAGTCAGTGTCGTGTTCACAGTAAGCAGTGCCAAGCAATAACTATTAGTGGCTCTAGACCTGAAGCTGTGATTTTTAGCAAGTGCTTTATCCTCAGACTGCAGAAATAGCCTGTCAGAAAAGAAACCTGTGTAAACTGAGGAATCTGAGTCTGCCAGAGCCTCTGAGGTTTGCTGGTGGTAAGGAGCACAGCTGGTCAGTCAGTGTTCCTGTGTTCCGAACACCTCAGTGCATGACATTTAGGATGTGATGCACTTGCCATTGTATCTTCAGTGTTTGGGCAGAGCTTCTGCACAGCAGCAGGGAGGCAGAAGCTATTTCTGAAGCAGGTCAAGAATATAACAGCCATGCCACAGTTAAAGGCTTGGGGTAGGGAGCTGTTAGGAAACAAAGCAATGACCCCTGCTGCCACCTTGCCAGTAAGAAGCATCAGTGTTAGCATTGCCAGAGGTCTCTGGTCCATGAACAGTATTCCCTTATCCTGATGTGCTTTCTGAGGAAATTAATTTTGGTAGTAGGGAAATCCTCATGCACTAGGTCCTTCCCATTGAACACTGTCATTATACGTACCGGTATTACCTGCCCCAAAACTGGAACTTCACCATTGCATCTTTTCCCCTTTCTGTTTCCCGGTAGTTGGAAATAGATGGGAAGAGGAGCAGTGGGAGCTGGGCTTTCCTCTTCAGCTGTGCCTGCTCTCTTGTAGCTCTTTAGTTTGTCCCTCATTGATAGGTCTCAAAAATGAAGGGGAGGGATGCAGGGAGCAGGGGCTGAGGTCTGATTGCTGCCTCCTATGAGTTATTTTTCATGCTTTCTTTTTCTCTTCCACCTGAATCCAGTGTTCGGTCGGTGGTGGCTGATTGCAGCAGCTCCCAATAGTGGGATTCTTCCTTCCCTTCCCTCGGTGTTTCCTATACCTGAAAGCACACTTTTCCTCTAAGTAGCATGGAGCAATTCAGGAAGGCCCTTGAGCATCTTCACCTTGGGAATCAATCTGTGCCAAGCTCTCAGCCTTAAAGAAGTTTCCATTCACATGCTGCAATAAGTAGATGATGAGAAATAAACTCAGGAGTACATCCTTTCAACTGTATTTACATTGGGAAACACAGGGATATGGGTACATTTGCAAGCTTTTAGAGGGTTTGAGGATGGCGCTAGATACTTGAAGGCAGAGGAAATACTTGATCTGTGTAGCATTTAGTCATTTGTGTCTTTGGCTGTTAAAACCAAACCAACAGAAACCCCACAAAGACATGGAACTGCACGTATGTCCCTGGTAGCATGTATTTAATGGTGTTATGAAAGCAATGCGTCAGGAGCTTTCTCTGTTCTTTGTTTCCTGTTTCGAATCTGTAGCATCAGTTTGAAAGCAGGTAGCAAACCACGATTTCTAAACCTGTCTGTGGGATTCCCTGGTCCCTTCCCTCGATGTAGACTCTTCTTTATTATTCTTTCTTTCTTGTCTAACACCCTTCACAACAAACTAAGAGGTGCAGAAGACATTCGATGTTTGCACACATCCATGCCTTTAGCCGCTATGCTTCCTATCGCCCTCAAGCAAAGCTGTACTGATTTGCAAGTGAGAAAAGGAGGTCAGTAAGTTGGCACTGTAGGGTTTGTGTTACAGAGCACTGTCCTTCATTTGCTCTTGTTTTGTCTTTACAGTGGTGTCAGTTGTACTCATCAGAGACTCCATCAGGCTGGAAACCTACTCTGCAGAATCCATTAGAGCTGGGGAGTCTGTGGGTGTTTTTTCCCCTCCATACTTCACTGGTCAGAGCTCAAAATGGTTATTTGAAGTAGTTTGTCTTTTTCATCTCTGTATTTTTTGAACACTAAGGAATGAAAATCGCTGCACTAGCAATTGGCCATATGTTACCTTGTAATCTCTGGAGGCTGAATGACTACGTACTTAGCAGATTTGAGGGGTTTTAATGCTTCTCAATTGCTTTCTCTCCCCTCGCTTTTCACCTTCTCTTCCCCACAGGCCTTGGTTCTGAGGGGTGGAGAGCAACAAGTCTGCAAGTTTGTCCTCCTTCCAAGAGGAAAACCTTCCTTTCAGTTAGTAGCTCTGTGCTTCTGCTCTATTGCATATTGATAGGAGGTAGTTGACTGGAGGAGGATGTGGTCAACGAAAGTTTGTTTCCACTTGGATGTTGAAGAGGATGCATAAGATACCATTGTAAGGTCCTGGCCCTGGGGAGGAAGAGCCCCCAGTACCAGCACAGGATGGGAGCTGGCCCAGTAGAGAGCAGTTCAGTTGAGAAGGACC
>JASSUY010009659.1:0-12217 GCA_032466535.1 Forpus xanthops | reverse complement strand
CGGGCGGGAAGGACGGCGGCGGGGGGGGCCCGCGGCTCCGGTGTGGATATGGAAACCGGGGGGTGCCGGGGAGGCGGCGCCGGATCGGGCCCGGACCGGGGCGGTTTCGCTTTGTGCCGGCGGCCCCCACACTGCAACCGGGCCCCCGTAGGGCTTAGGGGGGGGCTCCTCGGCCTCCCCCCGGCTGTGGGGAGCGGAGGGGCTCTGTGCCCATCACCGTGGTGGGGGATCGGTCCCTCTCTGTGCTGATGGGGGGGTCCCCGGGGGACGGCAGCACCCGGGTGCCGTTGGCTTCCCTGCGGCTTCTCGCTGTGTCGGTGTCGCGGCAGCGGTCGGACCCTCGCTCCCGCCGGGGCTTGGGCGACACATGGGAGCCCGAACGCAGCGGTGGTTGTTAAAATAACATGCATGAGGCTAAAAATACCGCGGCAGAAACGCGCCTGGAAGGGGAAAAAAACCCAAAAAAAAAAAACAGTGAAAAAAAAAAGGAAAAAAAGGAAAAAAAAAAAAAAAAAAACCCGGGAGAAGCCAAACCCAACAACAGAAAGAGCTAAAAATATTACCGGCTTTGGCAGGGCCGGCGCGGCCAGAGCCCTTCCCCACCGGGGCCGCTGCTGGAGCCCACAGCGATGAACCCCGAGGGGAGGGGAAGGGAAAGGACGGGAGGACCCCAACCCCGGTGCCCCCACCGCGGCCATGGGGCCGGGAGCCGCTGCAGCCCGCGGAGCCGTAATTAACGCCTCTGATTGAGAATTACCCCACCCAACAAATAAAGGCAGCCCGCGGTTTGCCGGCGCGGCACGAGGCAGCCCCGGGGTACCGCGGCAGCCCAAGAAAGAAGGAATTGAGGGGGGGGGGGCTCCATCCGTGCTCCCCCCAAATGGCTCCCGGTGTCCGATCGGGACTACACCTCCCAAGAGCCTTTGCCGAGCACCGGGGGCCGAGGCCGCCCTGGGAAGGGGACGTTAAAAGTGTTCCTCTTCGGTTTTATTAAAGCCATAATTCAGCCCCGCGCTCTTATTGCAAACAAATGCTTCGCTTTGAGTCCGCTTTTGGCACCGGGACCATGCAAATGATGGCACGAGACGGCACCGGGAGCCACGGCCCTGCTCAGGGATGGGGACGGGGGGGTTGGAAACCACGGGGGGCAGCCCCTGATCCCCCCCATCACGGCACTGCGCGGATGGGGACCACGGTCCCAACGCACCGGAGCATCCGTGGTGATCCCTGTGCCGAGCAGGGCCCGGGGTCCCCAATGTCCTCACTGCGGTCGTGGAGGGTGGGAAAGTTCGGCCGAGGCTCATCCGAGCCAAAGCTTTATTCTGAGGCCTCAATTTTGGCCCTTCTGATGTTTGTATGGACCAAGGCCGAGCGGAGCGCGCGGCTGTTTGTCACCGCGGCAGAGCCCTCGGTGCATTGCACCGGTGGCTCACGGTGAGCAGCACCATGGTGGGGTTGGACGTGTGGCTTCCCCCCATCGGCACCGCTTTGCACACCGGGGTTGGTTCACATCGAGCTTGGCCGTGCCTGGTGCTTTGTGTACCGATGCCGGCATCCGGATGGGCTCTGGCAGCTGTCCCCGGATTGAGTTGCCATTGGGTGCCGGTGCTGCTCCACACTGCAGCTTCCCCATTGCTGACTGAAGCCGGGGTCTGCTGAGGGGCTGAGGCCGTGGCACAGCCGTGGCACAGCCGCGGTGTGCAGCTCCGTGTGTGTCCCCCCCCAACCATCAGAGCGTGCCAGCACCGCGGCATGCGCCACAGCTTGAGAAGTAGGTGTCAAAGTCAAAGCAGATCTTGAGCTGAACTCCTCTGCTCCTCGTTAACCACACTCGTGCCGGGGGGGGGGACACACAACGCACACGCACCATGTGTCCGGTGGGAAGAGCGGGATGCTCAGAGTCCCCGGTGCCATGGAATCACCCCGGTGTGGTTTCCTCGGATGGGGAGGGATGAGCTGGATTTGTGCTGAGATGCTTCTGCACTCCAAAACCCGGGGGATGTGCTGCTGAGCACCGGCGTGGCCTCATCCTGCATCTCCGGTCACTGTGGTGAATGCGGTGATTGACCTAAAGTGGGGGGGGTCTCAGCACTGCGGGTACCAGGCCTTTGCTCCATCCCTTTGCCTTGGTGCTGCCTGACCATGGCAGAGGTCCTGTGCTGGGGAGGCTGTGCCGCCGGTCCCATGGGCTGATCCCCATGGATGGACTGAGGGTGTGGAGAGGCTCTATGGAGCATTTGGGTGCCCCTTTAGGTCCCTCATCCCCTTAGGACACCACCCCCCCCGCGGTCTGTGGTGTCCCCATTGTCCCCATCCCGATCCGTGATGGGCAAGCGGGGAATTACAGAGGGGCATAAAAATAGCAAGATTTGGCAATTGGGTGACTGTGCCGTGGTTCACACGGCTGCACCCCCCCGGCCCCCTCCCCGCCGTAAATAAACACTCACCCAATAATCCCATCCTTGGAGTTCTTCGTTATCCGCTCCGTAAAGCGAAACAGATGGGCGCAGTGTGGCCTTGCTGCCTGCACCCTGCCTGCGCCCTGCCTGCCCCACCGCATCCCCAGCCTCATTGAGTGCTATGGAGGGGATGGGGATGTGTCCCATCCTGCTCCATGCATGGGCAGCCTGGACCACACGGGTGTGATGCTTGCTGGGGAGCACAAGAGCCCCAAGGTTTGGGGGGTTCCTTGGGGTCTGTGACCCTTCGGGCCCTTCCCAACTCCTTCCCATGATCCCAGCCCACAGCGGCCTCAGGACATCACAAAGGGTGTGCGTTGTGCGTGCAAGGAGCGTGCCCCATCTACGGGAGCCCCGGTGCATCCCGGTACATCCCGGTGCATCCCGGTGCATCCCAGTGCATCCCAGTACATCCCAGTGCATCCCAGTGCCTCCCAGTGCATCCCAGTGCATCCTGGTACATCCCGGTACATCCCAGTGCATCCTGGTGCATCCCGGTACATCCCAGTGCATCCCGGTACATCCCAGTGCAT
Organism: Forpus xanthops; assembly: GCA_032466535.1. Taxonomy (NCBI): domain Eukaryota; kingdom Metazoa; phylum Chordata; class Aves; order Psittaciformes; family Psittacidae; genus Forpus; species Forpus xanthops. The sequence continues at coordinate 9,225 of JASSUY010009659.1, read as the reverse complement.
CCCAGTGCATCCCGGTGCCTCCCGGTACATCCCAGTACATCCCAGTGCATCCCGGTACATCCCAGTGCATCCCAGTACATCCCGGTGCCTCCCGGTACATCCCAGTGCCTCCCGGTACATCCCAGTGCATCCCGGTACATCCCGGTACATCCCAGTACATCCCGGTGCATCCCGGTACATCCCAGTGCATCCCAGTGCATCCCGGTACATCCCAGTGCATCCCAGTACATCCCGGTACATCCCGGTGGCTCCGTCCTCCCCTTCCCTCTTCCCAAAGGCGACAGCTTGCGAGCGGTACTCAGCACGGAGCGCCGGGCGCGTGATTCCCCATCGGATAACGTTTTAATTGTGCTGCTGGCACTCTGTCAAGCTCATTTGAACCGCGTCGCAATATTACGGCGTTTATTTAGTGCCATAACAATATGGATTAATCTTAAATTATAACGCCGAGGAAATTATATTACGCTTATTTCTCATTTGGCAAATGGTTAAAGGGGCGGCGTGGGTTGCGAGGCACAAGGGGGGGGCTGTGGGTCACATCCTGGACCTGGCCTGGTACATCCCTGGGGTGCGTGGCTATGGGGTACAGTGCGGGAGGGTCCCTGCCTGCTCCCGGCGTCTCCACATGGATGTTAGGAATGTTCCAGCCCTGAAATAGCGCAGGGAGTAACTCAACCCCACGCACGTCCCGGGGCCGTCCCCGTGCTCAGGCGTGGCCAAGGGGTGCACCCCCCATCCTCCTTTGTGGAGCCCATAGATCCCGGGGGGCTGCTCCCCAATTCCTGGAGCCATGGGAAACACGGATGGGTCCTGGGGACCCCACTGTTCCCGGCAATGAGGACCCCGCTGCCATCCCATAAACCTGCCAGGCCGGAGCAGCGGGGGACGGAGCGGTCCCCCCATGGGGCTGCAGCCCCCCCAAACCCCACCTTCACCCCACTCGCTGGCCCAGGAAACTTCCCATCTTCCCGGCACATTCCCATCTGGGCGCGGGGGCAAAGAGCAGTTTGGGATGGGGATCACCCCTTATTGCCCCCCACAACCCTCCCATTCCCTGCCCGCACCCCCCGGTGCTGTCGTGCTGAGGCCTGGCACGCTCATCACACGTGTGACCCTCAGCGGATGTGGTTTGGTGCTGTGGGGAAGCGCCTTCACTTCCCTGTCATTAACCCTTTCCTCCAGCTGCTGCCCCCCCCCAGCCCCATTTGGGGGTCCTGGGTGCCCTCAGCCCCAAAGCTCATCCCTTCCCCTGCCTCAGTTTCCCTTCTCGGAGCAGTGTGCCGTGGTTGTGGCTGCACCCGAGCTGCCGCAGATCCCAACACGGCCATGAGCCGCAGTGTCCATATGGCCCCCAAAACCCCACCGGAGCCCCATGGCCGTGGCTGTGGGCACCATCCCTCTGTGCCAGCACCAAGGGATGGAGGCGGTGTTGATGGGGCTGCCCCATGGGGAGCGGGCCAGGGAATTCCCACACTGATGGTGCCGGGGGGGGCCGTGGTGGTCGCAGAGCCCCTTCCCTGTCCTCACTGGGAAGGGTCAGAGCAGGGGCTGTGCTCTGCCCTATGCCGAGCAATGGGTGGGAATGGCACTGCCGGGGGGGCTCCATCCGTGCCAGGGGCTGTGAGTCAGCGGGTGGGAGCCATGGCCCCGCCATTCCCGCCGGGAAGCATCGCGCCAGCCAGGCCCCGCCGCCATGGGAGCAATGGGATGGGGGGGGGGTACTTTACAGCCTCTTTCCCAGCTTCCTTCTGGAAAGCTCGCCGTCCTGCCGCACACGCTGCCGGCTCCGTGCCCCACACCGCACCGCACGGCTCCTTTGGGATGCGGCGGTACTGAGGGATGCGCTCATCCATCCCGCGCTGTGTGCGCTGAGTCCGGGGGTGCTGTTCCCAGGGTTCAGCCGTGCCCCAGGCCCACGCTCCCCTGCTCCATCCCAAGGCCGTTGTAGGAAGGAGCGGAGTGCCTGAAACCACATCCCCACACTCATCCCAGAGGCATCCCGCAGGGATTAACCGGGGAGCGTGGGCTGGCTTAGGGAGCAAAGCATCGCAAAGCATCGCTTCCTGCCCCAGCCGGCGGGCGGCCAGCGGCTGCTCCGCACCACGCGGTGCCATCCTGTGCTGGCACACAGGGATGTGGGGAGCGCATTCGGGGCAGCCGGACCCCCCTGCCCTGCTCCCGCTGCCCACTGGCTCCCGTGTTTCCACCATGACATCCCGGAGCGGGATGGGGAGCACCGGATAGGGGGGTGCTGGGGGTCCCCCAGGCTGTGGGTGAGATCGTCAGGGTCCGGGTGGGAGCTGTGCCCCTGCATGGTGTTTCCCATGACGGCCGCGTGCTCCCCACACGCCTGCACGTGTGTGCACACGTGTGGCTTTGTCCCCTCGCGGTGAGCCAGCCCCGGGCCTGCTCCGGGCGTGGGATGATGCTCCCGTGTCCCCATCCTTCCTGGTACCCGGGTGCTGGCACTGGGATGCATGTGCTGGCAGTGGCATGGCACCGGTGAGCTCCTGGCACTGGGATGCATGTGCTGGCGGTGGCATGGCACCGGTGAGCTCCTGGCACTGGGATGCATGTGCTGGCGGTGGCATGGCACCGGTGAGCTCCTGGCACCGGTGTCCTGCAGCAGCTCGGCGCTGCCAATGGATCCAGAGCATGAGGAGCACACGTATGTGCAGAGCCTCCCATGTGCCAGCACACGCGTGTGCCATGGGTGCGCGCACAGGCTCAGGGCACCGGTGCCCCTTGTGCGTCACGCTGTGCTGCATGAGGGGTTGAACACGGAAAGCACATACGTGCACAAGGGGCGCACACGCGTGTGCGTGCACACGTGAACGTGGCGGTGTGTATGGGGGGGGATGCGATCACGGACGGCCCCCCCTCACTCTGTCCTCTCCCACCGCAGCCGGCAGTGGTCTGATGGGGAACGCTCCTCCCTCGTCCTTCATGGGGGGCTTCCTGAGCAGCAGCCTGAGCTCGGGGGGGCACAACCACCCCGGCGGCCCCACCGCGTCCCCCCCAGAGCCATCGTTCTGTGGGCCCCACTCCGGCACCTCCCAGATCTGGTTCTCACACTCCCATGAAGGTGAGTGAGGAGGGGGACACACACACACGGGGTGGGGGGGGCTCCATGGCTGAGGCCGGGCCCGCTCATGGCACTGGTGATGACCCCCGAGCAGAACACAGTGGGGACCCTTAAGGGCGGCCCTGGTTCCGCAGCCCCCCCCATGCCACCACGGTGATGAGCGGGGGCTCCGGTGTCCCGGTGCTGCCCCACGGCCGCTCCGGTGTCCCCATCCCCACGTGAGCATCCGGAGGGAGCCCCCATGGGGTTAAGGAGCGGCGCTGGCGCTGGGCCCTGGCAGTGGGCCCGCGTGGTGGTCTGTCTGGTTGCCAGCTGGCTCCCGGCGTGCCGGGGGGGACACACGGTGGAGGGGGTCCGGCAGCGCGTGCCGGTGATGGACATCGGGAATGGGCGCAGGATGTGCGCTGTGGATGGGCCGGGGGGGGTAACGCTGGGATGGAGATCGCAGACTCCAGGAGTGGTTTATGGCCACGCACGGCGATGCCATGGGGGGGGCCGTGTGTGTGTCCTGAGCTCTGTGCCCCCCCCCAGCCCCGGGGTACCCCCGTTTCTCCGGGAGCTTGGCCTCCACCTTCCTGCCCATGAGCCACTTGGACCACCACGGCAACAGCAACGTCCTCTATGGCCAGCATCGCTTCTACGAGAGCCAGAAAGGCAGGTACCGCGCTCGCGGCAGGATGGGGGTCCTGGGGAGCGCAGGGCGCTGAGCGCCGTCCCAGCACCGCTCTGTCGCAGTGTTGTGTTCAATGGGGAGCATCGGGTGGGAAGCGGAGCTGCGAGGCCCCGCGCTCACCCCATTGCCATCCCCTCCAGATAACTTCTACCTGCGCAACCTCCCCGCGCAGCCCACGCTGCTCCCCACTGCCCACGGCTTCCCCGGCATCACCCGCGCTGCCCACGGACCCCCCGCCGGTTCCTGCAGTCGGGACCGGGACCCCGGAACCCTCCCTAAGACCCCCAAGGACTATGAACGCTTCCTGATGGGCAAAGACAAAGCGACCAAGGGGGACCCCAAGGAGCGACCGCCCGATGAGGACCCCAAAGAGCAGCGGCACAAAGCGGTGCTGCCGATGGCACCGGAGGGGCACTGCAAAGAGGGGTTTCCCACTCGGGGGGCTGGGGACGGCCGTGCCAAGCACCTCCCATCCTGCTTGCTGGGTGCCAAAGGGTTGGAGGGTGACGGCGGCCGCGCGGTGCTGCCGAGCTGTGCCGCCAATGCCATGGCCCGCCCCGGCCGCTGCGGTGCCAAGGAGCCGTGCAGGGCCGAGCGGGAGCCGGGTACCCCCGAGGTACCGCAGCCCTATGGGGAGTGCGTGGAGCGGCGGCAGATGCTGCACCATTCCGTGTCCTACGCGGTGCCCGCGGCGCTCGGTCCCACCGCCGCTTCCTTCCCGTGTCTTCAGCTCCACGCCGGCCCCGAGGTGCTGTGCCCATTGCCGGAGCCGACGGGGAGGGAGCTGAAGCTGAGCGGGGCCACATTGGTACCCTCGGTGGGGCACCTCACGGACAAGAGCCGCTCCTTCCAGGTCTCGGATGCCGGCGGCGTGGAGCGTGCCGATGGCAAGGAGCGGCACGGCGAGGTGGCCACCGAGCCCGCGGCTGCTTACGGTGGTCCCTTCCATCACGCCATGAAGGCGGAGGGGTCGGCGGAGAGGAGGATGGAATGGGGGGGTCCTGGTGCCCGACTGAAGGGGTTGGAGTACCTGGGGGGGGGCACCGCGGAGGGGACCCCGTTTGGTGGCCGGGGGGCACCCAAAGGCGCTCTGGAGAAGGGCTACTTCGAGGTGCCCCCCCCCGACTGCTCCCGTGCCGCCCGCTCTGACCCATTGGGTGTCCGTGTGGGGCCCTCCTGCTGCACTTTAGAGAAGGGACCCCCCAAAGACCCCCCCCCGGTGCCGGCACCGCAGAAGGTGGCGCGGATCCGGCACCAGCAGCACCCGGAGGCCGAGGTGGGCGCCGAGGGCAAGCGGAAGCCGCTGGAGCTGAGCGCCATGGGCTATGGGGGTCCCCCATTGCCCCCCTGGGGGGTGCAGGCTCAGGGGCCCCCCCTTGGCGCAGCGGAGGAGCGGAAGGGGCCGTACCTGGAGCCCTTCGGGCCGGGCCTGCAGCCGCCCGCGTTGGTGGCTCAGGGTCCGGTGCTGAGCCAGGAGGTGGCGACGGCTCCGGATGAGGTCTCAGCCATGAAGAACCTATTGAAATACAGCAACCAGGCACTGCTCGGGGGGCAGAAGGGACCCCCGTTTGTGGGGCTGGGGGGCGTCAAGGCCAGCTGCGCCCACCAGGATGCCAAATTCCCATCGGGAAAGGCTCAGGTGGAATTGGAGCGCTCGGATTGTGCCCGCGGTCGGGAGCACGATGCTCTGGGTCCCGGCGAGGGCGAAGTGCGGCAACCTCCGGTCGGCATCGCGGTGGCCGTGGCGCGACAGAAGGACACGTTGGGGCGAGCGGAAGCGGGTTATGGCAACGGCGGCGGTGCGCGGCAGAGCCGGGCGGGCGTCAAAGGTAAGGGATGGGGAAGGGGCACGGGGACGGCGGTGCCGTGTGGCGGTGCCGTGCTGATGCCGTGGTCCCGGCACAGCGGCCACGGCGCGGCCCATGCACCTCATGGATGTGGAGGCAGAGGAGGAGAGGGGTCGGCTCTGCGAGGAGCGCATGGCGCTGCCGGCGCGGGAGCTGCTCCTGCAGTAAGTGCCATAGGGGATGGAGATGGGGACGCCCCATGGCGCTCGGTGACACCCAAATCCCCATCGCGGTTGTTTCTTCCCGCACAGGGACAATAAGGAGTTGGTGGAGTTCAGTCGGATGCACCCATCCGGGGGGTGTCCCGGGGAGCTCACCCCACACCTGATGATCACCGGGGGGTCCTCAGTGCCCGCGGGGCAGCTCGGGGGGGACCCCACTGCCCACGCGCACCCCACACATTGGCTGCCCCGAACCCGCAGCCCCTCCATCTGGATGGGGGGGCACTCCTACGGTCAGTGCCGGGGGGCAGTGGGGTTCAGTGGGTGCTGTCCCCCCCCCACCATGCTGCTCACGGCTCCTCCACGGCCCCACAGCCATAGGGCACCCCACGCTGCACCAGAACCTGCCGCCCGCCTTCCCCACATCCATGCCCAGCACCATGCAGTCCGTGTTCCCCCTGGCTCAGGACCCCCCGGCACAGCTCGTCATCCTGCCCACCGAGCCCCCCACCCATGGCACCCCACACACGCTGGGTGAGGCCGTGGGCATCCCTGCCTTGTGCTTGGGGGGCGGTTGTAATGGGGATGGGGGTACGCTGGGGAGAAGGGGGGGACCCCCCAGAGGTCCTTTTGGGCCTGTGGGGTGGGAAATGGGTCCCTGTGGGTCCTTTTGGGGGTGATGGGATATGGGTCCTGCGGGTGTGCAAAGGTGAAGGATGGGGTCCCAATGGGTGCTGGGGGTCACACAGGAGGATGGGTCCCTGATGCTGCACATGCAGGGCTGGGACTTGGGGGGGAACCGCTGGGATCTGTGGGGTGACGCCGATGTGGGTCACCGGGTGACACCCCCCCCACAGCCGATGTGATGGACCAGGCGTCGCTGTGGCCCCCCATGTACCCGGGCCGGGGTCCCGGCGCCCACCTGCAGCACACGGGGCAGCTCCCCGTGTACCCACGGTCCCAGTTCCTGCGGCAGCAGGAGCTCTATGCCCTGCAGCAGCAGCAGCGCGCGGCGCAGGCCCTGGAGATGCAGCGCCAGGCACATGGACAGGTACCCACATGGGATGTGGGGCGGGATGTGGGGTGGGATGTGGGAGGGGATGCTGCGGGAGATGCGGGATGCTGCGCCACACAGGGATGCAGGGATGTGGGTCAGGGCTGTGTGGTGCTCTGTGGGATGCAGGGATGTGGGTCTGGGCTGTGTGGGATGCAGGGATGTGGGGCAGGGGCTGTGTGGGATGCAGGGATGTGGGTCTGGGCTGTGTGGGATGCAGGGATGTGGGTCTGGGCTGTGCGGTGCTCTGTGGGATGCAGAGATGTGGGTCTGGGCTGTGCGGGATGCAGGGATGTGGGTCTGAGCTCTGGTGCTCTGCGGGATGCAGGGATGTGGGTCTGGGCTGTGCAGTGCTCTGTGGGATGCAGGGATGTGGGGCAGGGGCTGTGCGGTATGCAGGGATGTGGGTCTGGGCTGTGTGGGATGCAGGGATGTGGGGCAGGGGCTGTGTGGGATGCAGGGATGTGGGGCAGGGGCTGTGTGATGCTCTGCGGGATGCAGGGATGTGGGGCAGGGCTGTGCGGTGCTCTGCGGGATGCAGGGATGTGGGGCAGGGCTGTGTGATGCTCTGTGGGATGCAGGGATGTGGGGCAGGGCTGTGTGATGCTCTGCGGGATGCAGGGATGTGGGGCAGGGCTGTGTGATGCTCTGTGGGATGCAGGGATGTGGGGCAGGGCTGGCGGGTGCTGATGTCAGTGTCTCCCCCAGCGGAAGGCGGAGGAGCAGCCCCTGGAGTTGGAGGATGTGGGTCCCGAGAAGCCCCTCAAACCGCCCCCCAAAGCAGTTGCCTTAAACCCCCCATCCAAGGCCCTGTCCTCGGCGGCTCCCGCGCCCCCCAAGCTGTCCCCTTGCTGCCATTCCCCGGCCTTGCGGCAGCCCCCCAAGTGCCCCGTCACCCTCCCCACGGCCCCCTGCACTTTACCCGTCTGCCCCACCGCCACCTCCGCCGTCGCCCCACGCTCCCCTACCGACAGCCCCCTGCCCGTCCAGAGCAAGGGCAGCGATGGCGAGGACAAGCGCGGAGAGGGGCAACCGCCCCACGGCTACCCCAAACCCCTGGAGCCAGGTAGGAGCGTGGCGGTGGGGATGAGGATGGCAACGGGACCCATTGCGGGGGTCCCCATTGAGCATCCCCCTCTCCCCACAGATCTGCCCCCCGGGTACCGCTACCCCGCGGCCGCCATGGGCTTCTCGGAGGTGCACTCTGCCGATGCGGCCGATCCCGACCCGGTGAACGCCGGATCCCCACCGGCAGAGCCGGAGCAATCCCGGACCTTCAGCCCCACTGCGGAGGCGCTTCGGGAGCCGGCGGTGGGGGGAGCCATGGCCGATGGGTCCGGGGCTCTGCTGCACCGCCATCACCTCCTGCGGGCACCACCACCGCCGATGGGCACCGAGGAGAGGGCACCGGGAGCGGAGCAGAGTGCGACCGCGGCCACCGCGGCCCCATTGCCCCCCAGTGCCGAGGAGGAGGAGGAGGAGGAGGAGGAAGGTGAGAGCGATGGCGCCGCGGCGGAGGACGGCAGCGGTGAGGACGGCGGTGCCGGCAGCAGGCAGCGCTGCCCGCGCGGGTTGGACGCACTGATCGCTGCCGGCATCGACCTGGGGGAGCTGCCGGCATTGGGGTCCCCCAGGGAGCGCCCCCCGGCGCCCCCATCGCCCGCCCCACACATATCGGGGCTCCCCGGCATCGCACTGCTCAGTGAACTCGCCGAACTGGAGCTGCGCCGGCGCCGCTGCGATCCGGCACTGGAGGGTGAGTGCTGAGCACTGCTGCATGGCTGCTGCCTGCAGGGGGCTATGGGGCTGTGCAGTGTGTGTGCTATGGGGCGGTGCAGTGTGTGCTATGGGGCGGTGCAGTGTGTGTGCTATGGGGCGGTGCAGTGTGTGCTATGGGGCGGTGCAGTGTGTGCTATGGGGCAGTGCAGTGTGTGTGCTATGGGGCGGTGCAGTGTGTGTGCTATGGGGCGGTGCAGTGGGGGCTATGAGTGCTGAGCACTGCCTGCATGGCTGCTGCCTGCAGGGAGGGCTGTGGGGCGGGGAGGAGGGGATATGGGGCAGTGCAGTGTGTGTGCTATGGGGCTGTGCAGTGGGGGCTATGGGAGGACCATGCTGTGTGTCAGAGCAGTTACCATGTGGTTCCATACATAGGTGCAGTTACCATGTGGTTCCATACATGCAGAGCAGTTCCCATGTGTCCCATCCATACATGCAGTTCCCATGTGTCCCATCCATACATGCAGTTCCCATGTGTCCCATCCATCCGTGCAGTTCCCATGTGTCCCATCCATCCGTGCAGTTCCCATGTGTCCCATCCATACATGCAGTTCCCATGTGTCCCATCCATCCGTGCAGTTCCCATGTGTCCCATCCATCCGTGCAGTTCCCATGTGTCCCATCCATAC
>JASSUY010009657.1:0-19361 GCA_032466535.1 Forpus xanthops | reverse complement strand
CTTGCTTTTGCACTATGTATGAGCCTATTAAGATGATTATAAAAGTAGTGAGCAACAAATAAAGTTTGAGATTTGCCAATCATTCATATTGAGCACCGCATTTCTCCCGACGATACTCGACATAGAACAGCCATTATGTTGGGTGTAAAACACACTCCCTACTAGGCACACATCTCTGAACGGTTCCCAATCTGTTTTCCAGGAGAGAAATGACCTTTCTGGAAGTCTCCCCTCTGCCTTTGCTGGAGTCAGAAAAGGAGAAGAAAAATCAAGTATCAGCTACTGTCTGGGTCTCAAGTTCTCACTTCCCCCTTTGATTTCACAGGACGATTATGTGGAAAGCTGAATTTAATTATATTTCAAAGTTGCAAAGTAATATGACAGTGCACACTGTTGGATGCTTTCAAAGGTCCAGTCCAACTGAAGCAAGACAGCATCTAGGGAAACATTTCAGTCTCCTGTATTGAGCACAGACTCAGAAGGACATACGAAAACCAGTACTTTGAATATCTGGCTTTCCCATCACTGCCGGACTTCACCAGCAAAAGTATGACTGTGAGTGGTTCTTCAAGATCTTTGTAGATAGAAACAAAGTTTCACAGAACATTTATATAAAACTTATCAATTTTGATCAAAAAATAGGTTCCTTTAAGCCAGATTTTGGTTCATAAAAAAAAAAAAAATATAATAACATTAGCTGAAAGTTGGAAGGGCTATAAAATCAAGTTAAATGTAGATACAGTATCATTTTACTAACAGAAGAAAATAAAGTCATATAAACATTGAGAAACAACTATGTTAAATATGTTTCCAATAATGTTTCCAAAACCTTAGAAAGACAGAAAATGCAACTTAAGCTGAATGGCTATTTAGATATAAAAGTTGTCAAAAAAATTCCTGCTTTTAACAGGTAGATAAATTTTTCTCAGGCATAATTGCAGCAAGACTGTCCATAGAGACAAAGGCTTCTAGATATCAGGCTTGAGCCTGCTTTGAACTTCACATTTAGCACTTTTTGTCTTTTTTATCTTTCTTTTACTTACTAATTTGTTCACTAGAGTACCTTCCCCAGTTACTGGGAGGTTCTGACAGGGAATCTTTACAGAAGCTTTCAAACTTAATGTTTTGGCCAGCGATATTGAATGCTTTTTTTAATCACCTGCCATCAGAAATAAAGCAACTATGGTATCCCATGTTAGCAGCAAAGAAACAGCTGTCCAGATTAAATGTGACTGCTGGCATTAAATTTCAGAAAGCAACCTTTATCCTGATTTTTTTTTCCACGGCTTTCTTCGGTATACACAGTATACTCATATGACCCACCAGTGAATTCAAAATGTCACTTCTCATTAAGAATATTCTTGTACTGATGAGCATTTGAAGAAGTATGGCTATTTTTTAAACAAAGAAGCAAAGAAGCAAGAAATTCACAGTATATTTACTTTTAGGGATTGACTAATTAATTAATTAATTAAAAATCATTTTAGAGATAACTCTTCCCTATCCACTCTTGTTGCATATCTCCTAGTGTACAAGTAAAATCAGACTTAGAACACATCAAATTCTTTTGTCTGTTCGGACATCTCACAACTTAAAAGATTTCTAGATAGCTTGGCAATTGACTAAAACTTCACAGAATCATAGAATCACAGAATCATTCAGGTTGCTCCATGAATTAAAGTAGCAATTCAACATCCAACGTTCCCTTATTCTGTGTTCATAAACTTGTTAAGAATATACATTACAATTCCAGTTTTTGTAAGATTTCTTATATTACAAGATCATTAAATGCTCAGATAATGCTGGAGTCTGGCACAGAACTTCTTTTGCTTTATGAAATTAAAGCATTTCAATCCAGCTGACTGACTTCCCAAAAAATATCTGCCAAAAGAGGAGCAACTCTGTTGAATTTGACGGTGGTGTTACTGGTACTTGCCATTTGAAAGAACAGATAGCATGCAACTAAAGGATGTAGGATTTTCCCTCACAGGTGATAAGATTTTTCCTGGGAATTAGATTCTTTAAAAATTAAAATCCAGTTGAACACTCCTTTTCAGTCAGCGTTAAACAACTGGGTTACAAAAGAACTCTTGTTTCTTATTCCACAGATCCTTGGCCATAGATGAGGTGGTGATGTGCAGGCAGCTGGAACCACAAAATTAAGCTTTAATGAAGCCTGAGTTTAAATAATCACTTCAGTCTCCAATGGCAAATTAAAGCTTGGAAATTAGCATTTATTATAGATATTTTAGAATGGAGAATCAGTATTTATACGAGTACTGTAGCTAGGAGCTTGAGTGAGTTTGTGAGAGATAGACAGAGACTGTATGGTAATTCATCTCGGGCACTTCTGGAAACCATGTTTTTTTCTTCCAATTCAGTAGCCATCCTTAGAAGACTGCAATGGAAAAAAAAGCCACAGCTCCGGCAACACGATCCCATGATGTAGAATAGGTAGAGACCAGACTGTAATCTTCTAATGAAGGTGACCACATGTTCACAAAAACAGTTGTACAGGTTTTGGTGGAGCCATTTTTTGGTGGAGCCATTTGCACAATGTTTTGCATTAATCTCACCCTAGAACTTCTCAGGAGCACAGGACAAGGAATGGCAGCACTGGGTTATTCACACTGCTTGTAGGAGTGCCATCATAATGTAGCAGAATCATATTGGTAGAAGGGGATCTGACATAGAGAAGCTTGGGCACGTTAACGAAGAAAAGATTGCTTTCTAGATAATCTTTGACATTAGTTCCTATTTGACAATACACATTTCGGAGTCATTTCGCTTTCAGAATAAGTCCTTATGTTGCATACCATTGGACATACTCATTTTCTTTCCAGGATTATATAGATTTTATTTCTTAATTTTTAACTTTCATGCTAACATATTCTACACTGAATACTCTTTTACTCTGCCTTTTCCCTTACTCATGCGCTGCTCTTTCCTTTGCTTTGCAACAGCCACCTTCTGGTACACAAATGCCACCCTGTATCCCAGATGATTCAAATACTGCTCAGTTCCAGCCATAGCCTGGGCACTACAAGGAGGACAGGCTCAATGCTCAATATCTCCCTTCAATCACTGTATTGGATCAGGAAGACAGAAATAATTCCCCATATTACATTGTAATACACGTATTCCTAGTACCAAAGCAGGTAAATTTTTATCTCTGACAAATATATAGGAAAGCAACAGATGAATGTATGTGAGAGCACTTGGTGCAGAAAGTGAAAAGGAGAGAAAGAAATGTACCTCTTGCATAAGGCTGCTGGTCTCCAGCAAAGCTGGCACACAAAATGTTTTGTCTATGCTTCTTAGGAGCCATGGAACTTAGAAAAACGTGTAAAAGCAAAATGTTTGGTGAATTGCTTTGAATACTGCAGGCTAAATATAGGTTCAGGGTAGGGAGTGCTTCCAGCCCCAGTTCCCTAGTCTGGATATTACTGAAGACAGCTGTGAGTCCTCTTTTTCTGCCCATGGAAAAAAGGGGAGAAGGAGAGGTGTGGGGCTGGAGGCTCAGTACATTAGTGCATCCAAAAGGATGGGCACAGATATCATACTAGTCTCTCCTTCCAATAGCACTGCAGAAAACACAACTTAATATCAGGCTGCTGATGTTCACACAATATTCTTCCTTTCACATAATTAACAATTTGTGGTGATTCAACAACTATTACTTACCCTGCAGTGTAGGTACCATAAAATATATAACTGAGTTCTTGCCTTCTCTGTTCTGACTGCCTTGCAATAACACACTCTGAAATAATAGCATGCTCTACAAAGCAAGAGATTTCTTTCACAACCCGTGCATCTTACTTTTAATTACAATTTAATTTTTAAAAAGGATATTTTCCTTTAGTTTAGATATTCAACTGCAATCAGAAATCAGCTGCTGTGAAAGTATCTTTTACAGGCAGTTTGCAATTAAAAGGCATCTACTTGTGCATCCATGTCAAATCAAGGAGCTTCAAACTCATCATAATAATGCTCAGAATCTTCTAACTTGTTTAGTGATTTTTCTCCCAAGTGCTGTGCAACTGCTCACTAATTAATACTCATAACAATGAGAAACAGAAAGGTTAGATTTATTTGGAGTTGTACACTGAATAAGAAGGCAACACTGGAAGTAGGTTTTCTGGGGAAGTGATTCTTAGCCTTGTGCTCAATTCGTAGCTTCAGTTAACTTTGCACATAGAATTTATTTGCTAATTTTGCTCCCAATTATTTTTCTCCCACCCTCTTCCCCTTCCTTTCTTCCCCCTGCAGTAATTACTATTTGCCGGTGTAGTGCCTGCAATGTAGTCAGCACTTTACAGACATGCAATCAAGAAAAGTTATTTTGACAAGGCTGCTGATAAAAATACATTGCATGTCTGAGATTACTGTGGATTACTGAGGCTGTGAGATTTTAAACATTGGTATGCATTTAAACATTTAAGCATTGGCATGCACAGTATAACTGCGTAGATTGAAAACAACAAAGTTGACTTGTTTCTCTTCCTTGATGCAATTGCCACTTGTTGCTTCTTTCAGTTACTGAGTGCAGCATGCTGTAAGTCAGTAAAATCGGAGTTTCACCGACCATGGAAGTTGTTAAAATTGCATGTTTTATTCCCTTGCAGAGTCTGATCCTAGTCTCATTAAATTATTGATTTTTACTTGTGTAACAGTGAAGATGAAGCAATCACCAACTTCCAGTAATGAAAGTAAGAAGGAGCTTTAAAAACATATTTTTATATCTCTGTTATTCTCTGATTCCTAGGAACAGTAAGGCTCATGCAAAACTAATACCACAGTCATTCTTGTATTTATCAGAAGTCTGTATTTATAAATGCACGCTATATATATATATATATACACACTCTATAGAAATTTGTGTTTACTCTATATATTTGTATCAAAAAACTTCCAGATATTTATATATTTTAATAGGTTATATTTTTTAAGAGAATTGTTTATATTTTCAATAGAAAGTACTTTACAAAACTACTAGAAGTTAACCTGCTGCTTCTGTTAAGTCTGGCTGCCAGGTTGTGCCTGCAACTGTCTGTTCTCTTCTGCCATCATGCGGATATTACTGCAGTGCAGGAATACACTCACTGTTAGAAAAGGACGTCCTTGTGCTGCCTGGGTGCCTTGACCAGACTGGTGTAGCTGCCTTTTCACTTCAAAACTATGTGGCAAGATTCATGAAATCTGTAACTATTCTCATACCTTCAGTTCTTCTGCTGTTTAAAAGTTAAAAAATAATGAAAATAAAATAAAGTAAAATAAAATAATAAAATCATAATTACCCCCAGTCACTTTCCAGCAGAGGTGGTTTATTGCAATACAACACTGTTTGGGATGATTGTGAGTTGTTTATTCCAAGGAAGCTCAGGAATTGAACCTCTCCAGGCTGATTTCTTCTTGTTCTTGGGAACCATCCATATCTCCAGAGCTCCTACCTTTTCACATGCACCAAAGACAAAGAGGCTACTATATGGATATATTCTAAATATGCTCCTTTCATTTTAGTGCACTAAATCCTATCTCCCTGTCATTATGCTACTGAAAAAAGTATTAAATGTAAGATGCATACAATCCAGATACTTCAAATAGAGGCTCTTTTGATTTTAAAACTAGTTAGACAAAAAATTATCCATGTAGCGCCTGACTCAAAGATATTCTGCAAGTTCTTACTCCTCTAGTAAAGATCTAAAAAGGGATAATATAGTATTATTAATATTTTATTTGTCACAAACTTATTTAAAAGTCACCTTCTCTCCAGAATTCCTGAATAATGTTATTCAAGTTGCCATAGTTTTCCCCATAAATAGCAGGAAACAAAATTGATACATCTTTTGGATAATGTTGAAGGAGTATCAGTGTAGTAAATGGTAGCTTTTGAATGCTGCATGTGAAGAGTCAGTATGTGAGGATTTCACCCTTGCATAAACACTAGTATTCTGGGTAAGTGCATATTTTGTCTTTCTACTGAGAATAACAAGAAAGAGAAAAGTAAACTTCTGTCTTTTCATTAAACCAAGGATAAAATAATACTTTATAAATAAGCTACAGAAGTGTTGTTTTTTTCCCCTGAGTGTATCCTCACTTTGTAAACAGTTAATATTTTCTTTAACACCATCTAATCTATAAATACCTTTTTGACCTCTGGGTAGCAGCAGGCTTAATACATCTGCATGTCAAACACTGCAAGTTTTACTTTGATTCACCCACTTTAAGATAAGCCATCATATGTGCCAGACAGCTGTTTTTTCTCATAGCTTCCCACATAACTAAAACTTCTGCATAGTTGCAAAAAATGACACCAAAATCACAGAGATATATGTGCATTGCTCAGGACTAAATGGCTTCTGCTTACTTGCTTTAGCCAAGTATAAGCCATGAAAAAGTACACTAACTTAGCAAATGTCTTGTCAGAGTGTTCCACTCTGATAGTAAACAGTCCATCTTCAGATTTTTCCTCCTTCACTGAGTGTCTGAAGTAAATAGCAAAAATTACTCAATTTCTATTAAGGGTGGTAAACACAATTCAAAGTAATCGCTCTCTCCGTTGCAGAAACTGTTTTCCGTGACCTAGATTGTTCAACATAATAAATATGTATTTTAATGTTAAATTATTTTCTGCAAATTTTTTATGGTATATAGCAGAATGCTCTGTATCTATTCTTATGTATCTGCAAGCACTTTGTAAACATTAACACATTAACTTCATAAACAAGTTAGCCCTTGAAATTACACAGGTTAATGACCACCATCTTATATCTATGTCCTGTCTATGTTAACAGCTGAACCTAGGACAATCTATTAAGGACAAGAAGTCTCTTGGAAGCTTATGTATTATTAATATGGGCATTGCAGTGACAAAAAATTTGGTGGCTGGAGTCAGAGGATAATTTAAGACAACAGGCTGCTCTGTACAGTCAATGGGAAGAGTCAAGACTTCCAAAGGTCAATGTTCCATGACTGAAAAGAATTAGATCCTTCTAAGGGGGTTTCTGACAGAAAATTAGGAAGTGCTAGAACGAAATCAAAGGAAAACAGTAAAGAGCATATAAAGACTGTGTTAACTGGGGAAGTGTAGCTAGGAAATAATTGGGGTTCTGTATAGTCTAGAGAGGTGTCACAGAAAGAATTGCTTTGGACAAAGTGAGAATATTTGGATAGAATGGAATGCCTTAATTTGAGTGATCAGAAAGTGTCAGGAAGACTTTTATTAGAGCACGCCATTTTGAAAAGCCCTTATCAAAGCCCCAAAAGCTTTGTAAACACATCAGACCTAATGATGCTGGAAATACCGCAAAATGCAATTGGAAAAAAGCAAAACTACCCCAAGTGTACAATATATACAAATACGTGCATTAAATGGTTTGGATTAAAAACAAGGTTTTATTTTCATGGAGTTTTCACCAAACTGGTAAATATTACATCTGTTTATCATCTTCTTCTGCCAAATAGGTGGAATGCTCAAGAAGAATGGTAACTGCTGCCAAGGTTTACTTAACAAAAAAATGTTTTGCCTGTTTTAGCAATAAATAATGCTCACTCTCCCACATGTTTTCTAAGCAAAGTTGTGACTTCCTTTCATCTTGGTTTTGAGAGACAAACTAAGAAATATTATTAAGGGTTAATTAATCCACATGTAGTCTCAGCAGACACTACAGCTCTATAGGAAGCCTCACAGGAGACAGAACACTTGGGCCCTACTCACTGCCAGCATCTTAGCTCATGCATTTTACATGCAATCAGCATTGTATAAAAAATACAGTGACTAAAAACCACAAAAATAACTACTGCAAGAAGGAACCTAAGGTCAAACCTTCTCTCAAAAAGAGGTTAGAGTCAGTTCACTTATTTTTCGTCTTTACTTCTTATTTCTTGTGTTTGAGGTTAAGCCATGGCTCAATGTTAAGGTGAAAGTGGTCCTTTGATGTGCAGGCTCCTGCATTCCCCACTATGTGGAGAAAGGCTGGTGTTCCAGTTTGCCTGGCTGATCAGTGGCACTGCGGACTCAGATGGTCGTTATGAAAAGGCAGGCAGAGGTGTTTCCTCTGCACTTCCTGGGGAGGCAAATCAGCAGCAGCCTTCATGTGTCTCACTGGACTCAGACACCCTGCTGTGTATTACAAAGTTTTGAGTAAGACTTGGAGAGCTGCTCTTTGATACAAAAATACAGGCATCTCCCAAGCAGAATCGCAGCATGGTGGTTTTTTAACCTGTGAACGAGGCACCTACTCACCAAAAGGACTATTTCTGCAACTATTGAGACGTCTCACTCTGCAGTCCAAAATGTGAGTACCTAGGACTTTGAGGGTTTGGGGATCTCTGCAATATAGGTTAATAGAGCCTTGTGTGAATTTCAGACAACTAGTGGTGGCAGCCTCTTTGTTCCTACTTTAAGTGATTGGCCCTTCTTTGTAGGAGTTAATATTGTGTTTGTCTGTTTCTCAAATTTCATTATTCTCCTTTGCTTACCAGGCTTGACACCCTCTTTGTTTTTCTTACTAAAGTTTAGTTTTCCATGATGTCAACTTCTTGCAGGGAAGGTGCAGTGCTGATCTCCTTGTTCCAGTTCTGAAAGAATAAATGAATCTTGCTAACATTACATTATTATTATTACTGCTATTATTACTATGATTATTTCTCAGATTCTTAGAGCTGTTGAAACTAAACAAGGCTGTTAGTAGCTATCTTCCAATAAAACTCACTAATGAGAAAATTTCTCATCACATCTCCACAAGTGTGTTTTGTTCCTTACAATGTAATGTTGACATATTTATGGGCTGCTGTTCTGGGCCTGGATGTCAAAGCATATTAGACTTCAATGTTTTACTGATGACTTTGGTTGGTAAAAATAAATTAACACGTACCTTCTGCAGTTCCAGTTGCTGATTAGGCATTTTCAATTCCACTGACTGCATATTTGCAAGCAAACATCCGGAAAAATATTGGCATAGATCAGATGAGGTCATCTCCCTTATCTGAAGTCACCAGATACCTTGAAATCCAGTGAAATTCAAAAGCATATTTGAAAACAGACCAGGTTCGTATACAGGTTCCTATCCTAACTCTTCTCTAATTTATTAAATACATGGAAAAGCAATGACTTTTGTCATTTCACTAGCTGTAGATTCTAGACAGATTTAGTCTGAGTTCAAACTGGCAAATGTGGACTTTTCAGGCTCCAGTCAAAAATTTCATTTCAGAGTTTTCCTGTCTTTTCACCTTGGGCAGTAAATCTGATGGGACTGGGCATGCAGTGCTTATCTTAAATGTATTTTTAACATACATACAACCATTCATAAATACAGAGGACATAGCATGTGCATGGTAAACAAGTCCAGGACCTACCCTAGCTGACAGTAATGAACTCTGACAGTGAAGCAGTAGTTATTTCTGTCCTAAATGACAAACTGCCATGTCCTGTTATCTAGAAGCTTGAAGGCCTGACACACTCTATTTCATCTATTGAAAACAGTTTAAAATGAAAAGACAAGTTAACATATGCCAGTAGGAATGGATATGGAGCTGTATTTCCCTAGCTAGCTGAGAACTAAGTACCAGTAATTTTTCTAACTGTGATGCTGTTTTTTGGCTCATTATATTTCAAATTGTGCTTAAACTTCAAACAAGCACTTTAATTAGCATCCTACCATCACCTCAGCTGGCCAATTTTTCCAGGAGGAGATAGAAAACTGCTGAAGTCATCCCAAGTAACTACCCTTAAATGAGCAGACCTTTTACCGAAAGAGTGACAACCACCATTTATAGTCAAAATAGAAGAGACAGGGAAAGCCAACACTTCATTACTTCTTCCTCTGCTAGGAATGGATGGTATTGCAGCAGTTCAGACAAGCAACATCCCTGTAGATAAACGTCACAGTACAAGATTTTTGCCTTTTCCTAAGGGTAATTGCCTTAGTATTTCACTCTGATTCAACTTATTGCCTGTTGTCTAATATTTTGTGTTTTCAGTGCTGTAGGGCAATGACATACATTTTTGCTTTGGTTTTATGCAGTGCTTGAGCCATGATTAGGATTCCTACATCAGTTATTGCTACCACCATTGCATACCCAGACATTCAAAGTTCTGTTTCCATGGGCTTCTCTGTTGGACTAGTATTTCCAAGGTTCAGCACACAGGCAAGGTTTTGGCCCAGAGACTTAACTTCAACATAGTGTTACCACAGACCACGAGAGTACAGCATGTCCTAGGAAGGCTGTGTGCCCTGGTTCATCTTTAAAGACTCATACTTTGAATTGAATTTGATCTTCCCAGATGTTTCCAAATTCATTAAAATGAAAAAAAAATACTTCTTTTGGCTTCCTAGAAGTAATTTCTTCATTTACATTCAAAATAAAGGGTAGGTATTGTAGCAACTATAATTGTCAAAAAAGACAATGCATTAAAAAAAGCTTAGGAAATACAGGCTGCATTTCTGACAGGCAGCTGAGAAGCTGCAGGGAATTAACAATGCTGGGGACATCACATTCTTTTATACTATACTAGCAGGTACCAAGGACCCTGAAGTGTGCTTTCATGACATGATTAAAACTTTACAAAGCTTCATAATTTCCTTCTCAAAATTGCCTAAGTATTTGTGCAAGAAGATAATATGACTCACACGGAGGTGAACTAGATATTTCCACACTTGCCAAAAGCAAAATGTTTTACACACTGCCAATGATTCAAGTATCAGGCACTAGATGGGCAGTTTTCAGATGGATAACCAAATTAAATGTCTACATGTGAGAAGTTATTGAAAGCTTTTTGTGGGTTTGAGCTGCAGGCAGAAATGATACATATTCAGTTGAGTTCTTTTTGATATAACCCACCTTTTACCAGACGCCCACAATGAAGTTGCACATTAAAATTATGCAGAGACAAAGACAGAAATGTGGTCAAACACTGTAGCAAAAGACTAATCGTGCTATTCACACAAAACATCCATCTTAGTAATGATTCAACTGATTTAATCTAAATCTTTGATTGTATGAATTAGCCCAGCTGAGAACCTCAATGCAGCAGTACAGCATGGCAAATCACCCAAAATATAGTAACTACCTTGAATACAGAAAAAGGCTCCACTAGACCTTTTTCCTGGATCTATCTGTATCACAAAGAGCAAAACAGGAGTTTTTTTATCAGGATGTAAATCTTCTGGCTGTTTTTTGCTAGCTTTTTCCTTCATCTATAATGGAAAGGGATATATTCTCTCTATCCAGGTCACAATTTTCAGAAACTCTTGAAACGTTTTTAAAAGGAGTCTATTACTTCAGCTTTGTCTTTCGCAAGCCCTCCACGCAACCAAGTGTAGGCTTCCTTACTGGGACATCAAAGTATCTTTCCATCTTCCTACGTCCTGTGAGCTCTTTGATTCCCTTAAAAAGATACTGAATCTTCAATTTTGCATTTTTAAGAAAAATGTGATTTTTTTCATCTTCCAGATACCACTGGTTTTGCCTCTGTACATAGTATTTCTGTTTCTAGCTATAGATATTCTGGTTTACAACAAATCTGGCAGCAATACTATGGAAATAGTGTTAAGGTATAAGCATGCTGAAATATAAACATCCTTCCAATGTCACAGCATCTAAATTTGTAGCTCTGAGACTGGTTGTTTGAGTTTATTTTCAGTGCCTGGATTTGTATACACTTTGCTGGAAGGACACAATAATACAGCGGTTCTGAATCTGAAAATATTTTTACTAGATTTTTGTTGGATTTTACTTTTAAAGTAACTAAGATTCTCTATTGCATAACTCTCATATTCATGTTTGCTAGCTGGCTATTAACTGAATAATTCAGCACCCTAATATTGCAAGACATGCACTAAAAATAATAATAATAATTAAAAGAAATTAACACAGCTGCCAACAGCACTGTTTATATGAAAGATGAGTCTAAGTCACAACATTTATATCCAGAGCTCAATTTCCCTGTTTTTCAGGTGATGCAGATGTACTGCTGGCTTTTATCTTAACTCCCATTTAAATAGCCTTTTCAGTTGTGTGTATATTGCTTATTTATCTTTAATGAGACAAAATAAACATCTAGGATTCAAGTGATGTTTTCGTAGGGATACATTAAAGAAGAATAAAGAATAAACCTTTATCAGACAGGGTGAGGCTGAGCTGAGGAGCAGGTATTTCAAACATGCATAGAACAATTCACTTGCTGTCACTGTTTAAAGCTCACCATTCCCACCCTGGAGAAGCATTACAGAACTATGCTCTTCAGCTCGTAAACTGGTTGCTGATGTGATGTGAAACAGTGAATGCTTATGACTTTAGACTCTTCACACCAAGAGGTCCTACCAGATCCCAGGCTCTGGGAAAAATCCAGGCCCTCTTTTCATGTCCTATGTATTTCAGAAGAATAATTCAAGACATATGTGCTTACCCTCTGAAAGCCCAGAAGAAAGGTGTTTCCTTCTTGCACAACATAAGCAGCCCTTTTGGTCTTCATCGACAGAAGTCACAGGGCTCACTGAGAACCACAAGAGAATAAGTGAAGGATTGGAGCTTATGTGTTATTATTTCCTGTATATCACTTTCACTGGTTTGTTTATAAGGCTTCTTTCTTCCCAGATTATATGCCAACATAGGTATAGGTATAATAATTGCTAAAAAATATATCACAGATTGTCTAGAACCTAATAGACTAGCATAGTGTGAAAATCCAAATCAGAGTTGCTCCAGTTGCTCTTAACTGCCTGGCAGTGAACAATGACTTCAGTGCCATTACTAGTGAATGTATTCATCCACAGAGGGGTAATGAATACTGCAATTTTGCTTTTAGATCCTTCTTTCTTATTTAAAAACTATATATAAACAAAACAAAAAAACAGAAAAAAAATTCAAAGTCTCCCTGTTATGTTCTTCATGGATTGATAAAAGCGTGGAAGAGGAATATAGAACACAGCACAGCAGCTGTCAAGAGAACCCTGCAATAAGAAGCAGACTGAAGTTTACAGAGATGGTGGAAGGCAAGGTATTTTGAGACAACACATATGAGACTTTTAGTAAAGTAAATGATGCACTGCAGGGAGCCAAGCAGGAGAGGAGACACTGCAGGATCATGCCTTACAGCTTGAAAAAGACAACAGTTACCTTCTGAAGAAGCAGTATGGATGGGAGAAGTCCCAAATTATTAGAACCACTTTTTGCTCATGAAATTTCATAATAATCAGGGCAATGAGGGCTGGAAATCATACATCAGTATTCATACATAGCTGTGTGGACCCTGTACTGGAGTGTGTCAACCAAGTGACCTCAGGTGTACATAGAAGCAAATGACAGCAAAACATTCTACTGAACACAGAGGATTTGGCATGCCAGGCATTAGGCATTATTATTCTGAATGTACAAAGCACAAAATTTGGGGTTTGGCATAATGTAAAGGGGGACACACACATAAGGACACACTGCAAAGGCCTTAGCAGCTCAGCTGAGAGCTTACAAGGTTTTCATACACTCATGCAATAAGGAATGCAACTCCCCATAAATTCAACTGTGGGTCAGATTTGTCTTTTAAGATTAAAGTTCTTATTGATATTTTGGGAGCATATGAATTCAAAGAGGGTGTCTGACTAGGATGAATGGCACTGCTGCATGCTGAGAACTCCTGCTGTACATTTCACTAACATCAGTCTTGCAGACATTTTTCTTGCTCTGAATCCTCCCCAAGTTTATGAAAATCTGCCACATTGCTGATCATATTTTAAAAATTTCCTGAACTCTGAGAAATTTTACTTGTTTGAGAAAGACTGTTTGGATAACATTATAGCCCTGGTGATGGTAGCAGGAGAGAAGGACAGTTTCCAGCAAGGAAAACTCAATGTTTTGAGAGCTGTGTGATCACTTGAGTACGCCTTTAAACTCTGGTTCTCCAAAATGTACTCCCCCACTTGCCCTCTTCAGCATCTCTGAGTCCTAAAGAAATTACAAGTCATTAAGCGTGATGTTTTGCTGTGTGAAGATATCGCTGAGACAGTGACTGTGTTCTGGCGGTTAACAACAAAAATGTCTTATCAGATTTGTACATGAAATCCAGAGGCTTTCACTGAGTGCTCTCCATAGCCAAGATTTGTGTTGCAAGTAACTTCTGAATAAAAAGCCAACCATAACTTTGTTTTATGAAACCAGCAAGTGCCCACTTCATACAAGCAGCCTGACATTGACCCTAGATACAGAACATGTCATGCTCGCACCGCTGATTGGGCTTCAAGGTTATAATAACATTTCTTTACATACAATGTGGGTGTTACTAGGCATTAAACAGAACAATTTGCCTGTGTCACAGAAATGCTTGCTCAAATTTTTGGGTTAGTTGGATATTTTGCCTCAAGGCTCTAAAAATTCTAGACAGGTCAGAAATACTTTAGGTGTTTTATATTCACAGCTACTGTTTCTATTTTCCCAAATCCCCCTGAAATAACCCTCTTTCTCCATACCATCTTTCAAAAAGTGTGGAAATTCAGTTAATGTCAGCTACACACTTCATAACATCTCTACCAGGAAAATGGATTGCATATTTTCAGAGAAAATATGACACAGTGTATATCCTTCATCCTGTTTTTTACCCTTTTCCTCCTTGGAAAATGTTCTCACCTTGGCTGCAAATTTAGATAAAGTTTCAGTAGTCTGTGAGAAGGAAAGTATGTGCTTTTTTTTTTTTCTTTTGTTTTTTTTGGTCATTTTCTCTTTCTGTTTGGGTTACTTTTAATCTTTCTTGGAGATATAACCCTGGGTTTCTACATTTTTGCACTTGAGTCAAAGATGTGACTGTGATAAATTGCCACAATGAAGCTCCTTGGAAAATCTGGTGGTATCACTCCTACCTCTAATGGAGAGTTTTTAGATTACAAGAAGATTGTAAATGCTTTCTCCTTGCTACCCCAGCTCAAACAAGAGGGAAAAAAAGTGAATTACGAAAGAAATGTTGACTCCCTCCAATCAGCTGATAGCCTGACTTGCTCTTTCTATGCTTAAAATTTGTTATGTTACTTAAGTGCCATTATTGCTCTTACACAATTCTTCATTTGAAATGGGCTATATGAAAAATTCATCTCAGCTAATCAGCATAACTAGTTTAGTGACAGCAATTTCTCACAGAAAACAAGGAGACACAAGAAAAAAGAGTGAACAGAAAGGATATGATTTACTGTTGTGTTTAGAACCTGTGATATGTTGGAAACATTCAGAACAAGCAAAGCCAATGTCAATGAGATGAGGAAAAACTGAATGCAATCAAATTATATTCCAGCGCTCAAAATTAAAATGTTGTACATTCCTTACAGCTCATGTTGGGATTTCAAGCCTCAGAGAGCAGTAATTCAAATGCTGAGCTTTTTTAAAATTATGATACACACTTCAACTCAAAAAGATGTAGATTTTGATTCGGATTCAGCTCTCACCAAAGGTGTGAGCGCTGAGCCCATCATTTACAAGCATTTCTAGCACCCCCTTACCTTAATCAAATGAAATAGATTAACAAACACTTTGTGAAGCAAAAAACATTTCATGTGATCACTATAGAGAGCTAATAAAGTGTGCCCCCAATCATAGAAATCTCAAGAGGTGGTGGGCATCCACCTCCATCAGAAATCAGGCTTTCAATTTGCCAGTCTTCCAGCAACTTCAAGGAAGTCAAAGAGAAGTTGGAGGTACTCCCTTCTCTCAGATGCACAGTAGTAAGACAAGAGACAACAAGCACAGACTGTTCCATGGAAAATTTCATGTGGATTTAAGAAAAAAATATTCATCCTGAGAAGAACAGGGAATAGACAGCCCAGAGAAGTGCAGTCTCCTGAGCTGGAAACATTCCTTGGCTAGACAGTGCTCTGGAAAATCTAATTTAAGGCCTGGCTTTTGGCTGGAGATTGAACCAGGTGATCTTCAGAGGTCCCTTCCTATGTGGAATTCTCTCCTATAACTCATAATTTCTGTTAATTTCTAAAATGTGTTAGTAGTGCTTAAGAAATACTAAGTTAGGAAAAGTGCATGTTCACCTAATACTTGAAAACATGAGAAATCAAATCATTACGTTATGCGCATGGGATTCAGACAATGGTTATTTCTTGAAAGTCAAAGGGCATCAGGTGGGGTGAGAGTCTAGAAACTGATTAGTAGAGCTATGTCTGTTCCAGTTACCCCGAGGCTGCCTAGCCGTGTACACCAAGAGGCTCAGAGCACTGTGCATCTGTGCTAGCAAACAATCACTGTCTCCAAAAGAAGTGAAATCAAGCAAATGCATATTTGGGCTGGTCTCTGGCCCATCCTACCAGCAGCTCCCACAGAGGGTGAGCAGGCAAAGCTGCTGCTAAATACCATTCAAACCATTAATCAGACACATAACAGTGGTCCAGGGACCAGAAATGTTCCTGGGCAGACTGGGATTTAGAGCCTGAAAATACCATGGGAAGAGGAGGAAATGGGCCCTTATTCTGCAGCACATGGGCAGCAACAAATCATTGCACACACAAGACACAGCACAAGATACTAATTCTTTCCACTACAAAAGCACAAGCTCACTTTAAAAGCAAAATAAAAAATACTTAGCTTGTGGAACAGATACGGTGAAAGTATCTTGCAAATCTGTAGAAAATAAAATTCGGGATTATTAATTGTTTGATTAGTCAAGAGAAGGATGGGAAATTAAACAAACAGAATGTCCTTGCTGTCTGAAAGGAGATAAATTGCTCACAGGAGTATGCTCAGTGTTATGAAGTATCTACGATATTATGGATATTACTCCAGTATTATGGAGTTTGACTCATCACCCTTTTCACTCTTGCTCTTTAACAACACCACTATATAACTTATTTGCCTGCTTTTCAGCAACCTTGTATTGGATTTATGTGGCCAGGTTTCGGTAGCAGGGGAGCTGAGGGGTGGCTCTGTGAGAAGCTGATAGAAGCTTTCCCCATGTCCAACAGAGCCCATGCCAGACGGTTCCATGACAGACCGACTGCTGGCCAAGACTGAGCCCATTGGTGACAGTGGTAGCACCTTTGGGATAACATAGTTTAGAAGTGTGAGGAAAAGTTACCATGCAGGAGCAACTGTAGCCAGAGAGATGAGAGAGAATAGAGATGAGAAAGAGTACCCAAGAGGAACAGCCCTACAGACACCCAGGTCAATGCAGAAGGAGAGGAGGAGGCGCTCCTGCCAGCACAGCAGAGATTCCCCTGCTGCCTGCAGTGCAGCCCTTGGTGAGGCAGGATGTGCCGCTGCAGCACATGGAGGTCCATAGTGGAGCAGATACCACCAGCAGCCTGGGGAAGACCCCGCATGGAGCAGCCTGTTCCTGAAGGCCTGCACCCATGGAAGAGACCCACACTGGAGCAGTTCATGAAGAACTGCAGACCACGGGAAGAACTCACATTGAACAAGTTCATGGAGAACTGTCTCCCATGGAGGGCACCCCATGTTGGAGCAGGAGTAGAGTGTGAGGAGTCCTCCCTGTCCTCCCTGAGGAGTAAGGAGCAGCAGAGACAATG
Organism: Forpus xanthops; assembly: GCA_032466535.1. NCBI lineage: Eukaryota > Metazoa > Chordata > Aves > Psittaciformes > Psittacidae > Forpus > Forpus xanthops. The sequence continues at coordinate 1,851 of JASSUY010009657.1, read as the reverse complement.
TATGATGAAATGACCGCAACCCCCATTCCATGTCCCCCTGCAATGGTGGGAGGAGGAGGCAGAGAATTTGGAAGTGAAATTGAGCCTAAAAAGAAGGGAGGAGTGGGGGAAAAGTGTGTCAAGATTTAGTTTTTATTTTATCATTATCCTACTCTGGTTTGATTGGTAATAAATTAATTTTCCCCACGTCCAGTCTATTTTGCCCATGATGGTAACTGATGAGAAATCTCTCCCTGTTCTTTATCTCAGCCCATAAGCCTTTCATTATATTTTCTCTCCCCTGACCAGTTGAGGAGGGCAGTGATAGAATGCCTTTGGTGGGACCCTGGTGTCCAGCCAGCCCACCACAAGGCTCCACTCAGGTATTTAGATAGTGAGTTTTCCTTGGAGCAAATCTGTGGCATTGATGACAAAATATTCTGCTCTGTGATCCTCACACAGCCACCACATGGTCTGACACTGCCACAGAGATTTTACTGCTTCTGATGTACAGTTGCTCCAGTGAGATACAAAGCACATCTATGGACATTTCGGTGGTAGTTTATTTGGTTTATATGGGACATCCTGGCACATCACAAGTTGCACAGCCCCATGCTTTACTGCAAAAACTCTCTTTGTGCACCTTGCCTGTCATCATGCTACAGATTTCTGCAGGCCTGCACGCTCCTGTCTCCTCTGCCACCCAGCCTCAGGAAATGTCACATGCAGCCACCAAAGTATTGGCAATCCAACAGGGAGGGCTGGGAACAGGGCAATCCAGGCAAGCTGCGGACATACCCAAGTAAAGCTTGCCAAGCACTCAGGCAACATGAGGCAAACTCCAGATACAAGAACATAGTGGAAACGCTAGAGAGAATAGGGTCTCCTCTTGTAGACTCTCACAGGTGTTTCAAGAACTTATTGCCTACACTACGATTCACTCCTTCCATATCACAGCACAGGAGATGCAGATGTAATTTCCCGAAAGCAGATACTCAAGGCGGGGAGATGGAGAGGAGAATCCAGAGTGATTATGGCAGTCTTGACAACACACACAATGCTGGAAACACTACAGTCTAGATCAGCAATAGCATGTGATAACACTTTCCATTACCTTTAAAAGTCTGTAACATGGTGTCTCAGGTAGGAGAAGGTTCTGAAACCAGCCACTACACAACAGAGACTACAGATATGCACCAGTAAAGCCCTGCATAGTGCGGAGACTTTCACACAGCATTTTTCATTTGCCTCTGTCAATTCCACCTACCTCTTTTACAACTCACCAGCAGGCTCAGGCATCCTGTGCTATGGCTATCCCTACCACGGCATGAAGACACTGTACCTAATAGACTGTTACGTCCAGCAAGTTTCCTAAAGGTCTAGGCTTGAGAAACGAGGGATGATGTGCCAGGCTGGTCCCCTATTATGGAGGTGTGAAGTTTGAATTTCACAAAGGCTGTGTGTACACTCATTGTGGTATCTCTCAGTGTTACAGGCTGATTAGCAAGACTGTACCCATGTAGGGTATGTTGTGAGAACACAGCAGATCTCTGCACAACTGCCTTGACTGAGCATTAACACCGTGTAAGGAGAGGGTCTGCAGCCACAACACTCGTGTCAGCGTAACCCTCTCAGGTAGATTGTAATGAGACTGTTTGTCAGTGCCTGAAGGACAAGAAGGTTCGTTCAGCAGGTTTCTGTAGTAATGAAAGCAGTCAGCGAACAAATACAATGCACGTTCTTACGGTGCCACCTTGTGACATGCAAAGGTAAAACCTGTGCGCTCAGAACTGTCAAATAGAATCATAGAATCATAGAATAGTTAGGGTTGGAAAGGACCTCAAGATCATCTAGTTCCAACCCCCCTGCTCT